>MU188353.1:0-37051 GCA_016904865.1 Pissodes strobi
TTAAACGTATTAAACTTGGCATCATTGCTATCTCACCAAGGCGCGAATTTTTTTTCCCAAAATACAACGTTGCCAATGCTTATAATAAATTAAAAATTTACATAAGCAGAGACCATATTTTTTTGCTCGACCACGAAATTGCGAAACTAGAAACAAACGACCCGCTTGCGGGGATTTTCTTAACGTGCGAGTGCTTTAAACCTCTTTTAAAAAGTGTATTTTATAATTTTTTTTCTATTTTGCATGTCTTTGGGTCTTAATGAAAAACATTAATTTATTCTAGTCCTGATCCAAGAATACATAATACACACACTAGTTTATTATCCTAGGAGCGGCTAAAGATAGCACAAATGTTACAAATGCACATGTTTTTTTCTTGAGTTTTGGGCATGCCTTGGTTTAGTTTTGTTTGGTTGCGCCCCCCGGAGTAAGAGAAACGAACAAATGGCCATGCGTCATGCGTACAACCATTTATATTTTCTCATTGTGCAACTACCAACTTAAACGATTGAGGTTAGTTGT
The DNA here is from genome assembly GCA_016904865.1 of Pissodes strobi. Classification (NCBI taxonomy): domain Eukaryota; kingdom Metazoa; phylum Arthropoda; class Insecta; order Coleoptera; family Curculionidae; genus Pissodes; species Pissodes strobi. Next base: position 523 of record MU188353.1, read on the forward strand.
TAGTTTGTTCGTTCGTTCTGTTATGAATGGGCTTCGCTGGACAGCATTCACCCAATGAGACCCCTGTCCGGGCTGCATATTTGTAAATACCCGACGATTTACTATACCAAATTACTCATTATTACAATATGGTTTCATGATTCAATCAATCTTCCGCAAGAGCTGTCGTGGTCGAGAGGTTTAAATGGTTGGATCTCACCTGGACGGCGCGGGTTCAAACCCCGTTGCTTTTTTTATTATTATTTTTTTAAGATTATATTTCTAAACAGTTTTTATCTTGATTTTGGGTATGTCTTGGGTTAGTTTGGGTTAGTTTTTCTCTTGATTTTGGGTATGTCTTCGGTTACGTTTGGGTTAGCACCTGGCTAGTTTCTTTTCCTTGAGCGGCGTAGCGAGCGGAGGGCCATACGAAATGTGAAATATTACAAAAACTAACGCACTAGGGAGTCTTGTAAACTGACGCGTTAGTCCGACACGTCTGTTATTTACGAATGAACTTCGAAAGATAACGCGTCGGGTATTTACGAATATGCGTCCGGGCATAGTCAGAGCTGGAGCGACCCTTCCAGATTGGTTACACCCTGACGGACAGAGATACTATTCTTAGAACCTCCAGTATGACGAGTATGTACTCCTGGAGGCTCAGACTCTTACATGCACGGCTTGTTTTATTAAGGTTCGAACACCACCGGCTGGACGCTCACAAACACCCAAATTTTGTACATGCACAGACAAAATTTACCCCCACGGGAGCATCCAAAGGTTATGCTTGTTTCTTTATACTCAAATTCAGCTCCAAATATATATTGCTAAAGAACAAAAAGGTTTATTTTGTGCAGCAGCACTTAATTTTGAAGTTATTTTTAGTAACATGGTACAAGGTTTTGAAGTAGTGTATGATGAAAAATACTGTTTCGATATAAAAAAAATTGTCCAGACATTTTGGAAAAAGTGTATTTATTTACCCTAAAGTTAATTTCAATAAACTTTACTTTTACATTGATTTAAAAAGAGTGCTCTGAAGGTTGACGATCGCAAGCATGTGGAAGTAGACAACAAAATTACCGTAATCCCTCAATGGTTCTTTCCACATGCACACGCAGCGCTGCGATCCTCTTAGTTGCCTGTATGCATGTACTTCGGTTTTTATTGGGCTGTTATCTGTCTTTATGTCTGGTGGCCGTAATAGTGCACAGCCTTTCTGATCCAACAAATGGACTATATTTTTAAAACCTCCGTCGGCTAAAGCAACGAGGCCTAAAAGAAGCCTGTTAGGGAAACACAGTCATTGTCTTTTTAAGAAAACCATGCCACAATCTTCGAAAATACAAGTATCAGTAGCTCCGCCGCAGTAAACATCGGAAACATAATTTAGAAGACACTCTGGACTACTCTGGAGTCATGGAAATTAAATATTTAATTGTGTTGCAACCCTTGTGACTAGACCAAGTGAGAGCTTGTTGCTTGTTGTACGGCACTGCTTGGCTTTTGAATTTGAACTTCAAAACAATCAATGATGTTTTTTGCACTTTATTGTATCTGCTTCTAAAAGAGATTGGAATATGTATCTGTATTTTCTCCTTTGGAGGATTTAATTAATTAATTCTTTCATACAGCTGGTAATTAAAGGTAACGTTGTTCTTACTATTTTCGCCATATAACCTTTTAGTAAATCCATAGTCTATCACGAGTAGACAAGGAGACTGATCAATTCGGATTTTTTTTTAAGTGGCCATTATATTTACATCGCTAGATTTGATTGTTTCTGATAAAAGTATTATACAGAAGTATGACTAAGAAGGCAATCTGAAAAGCAGCTTGGGCCCTATTGATATATTCATTGTCTTTCATGTGCCTCTTGTGTGCACATGAAGAAGTAGAACCCTGAAAAGTGTCTCGAGAAGACGTCGACTCATTATCACTTTCAAAGATTGAACCTTCTTCGCTTGAAGAAGAAGTTGATGTATTTGAAATCATATTTGGTTACGTAGGGTCTGCTTCTGTATTTTCTTTTGCGCGGTGTGTGTGAGAGTAGATTTATCAGGTGTTTTATTTTTTTATATTAACTTATATCGATCTATTGCGTGTAAATTTCTTAATGACATCACATAAATCAGACGGTGAAGATATTGGGTCAATTTCAACTCTAACGTCTTCACAATCCACAAAGTTAATTTCCTGAGTAGAAGATGTAGAAGTCAAGCCTTTTTCGTAAAAGTGCGGTCTGGGCGCTACCTTCGTGACTTTTCTTGACAGTCAAATTTATGAGGAATAACTCCATTTTTCAACTTCAATTTTCCATCAACTAACTTATACTTCACGTTCTCCATGTCCTCCTCAACCTGAGAATGTTAATTATATAACAGGCGGGCCAAATGGAAGAGCGTTATTGAAATGAGAATAACTCATCTGTTTTTTTTTTTAACTTAAAAAAGAACTAATTACAAAGAAATTAAAGACATGAACTAGCAGGCACGTATTATGCAATATTATATTAATAAGTATTCTAATTGTATCTAATTCTGAATATAAATGTTGGGATTTCATAGTTAGGTCTTTTTTGATCCAAATAACTCATTTTGAGTGAAAATAAAAAATAACGGGACGAAATAAGAATCCAAAAATATTTTTTTTCTGTGACGGGAAAAACGTTTGACATTTTATCTCTGTTGCCAGGTAACAAAATATCCCTTTTTATGAAATTACTTTTTTCCCCGGGGAAAAATGTGAGTACTTTTTTCCCGGCTATACATACATATATACACATGAGAATAATTTCTGTGACGCTACTTTCGCTGCTTTTAGTAACTCCGGTAGAGTCAGAGAAAACTCTGAATCAGACATTTTTTACTTTATATTATTCAAAATAACTACTAACAACCACTAAGTTCGCAATTTTTAAATCAAATTACAGAATTAAATTGACAGATATATTTGATTACTCTAAAGGTTTCCTTAGCAACGCAGGTCTATTATTGTCACTATAAGTACATCAGCCTACCAGTTAAAAAATTCAAATTTCTCATCGATAATTTTCTGACTTTAATATATTGTAGTAATATGTTTTTTCAATACTAAATTGTCGTTTTTCCCGTCACAGAAAAAATAGTGTATTATACACGGGAAAAATATTAGATTTTAGCTCTCGGTTTTGTGTGTCTCCCTCCGCTTCGCGTCGGGAGGCAACACAACCTCGAGCTAAAATCTAATACTTTTTTCCCTTGTATAATACATAACTATTATGTTTTCTAAATATCACGATAGTATTCCGGGAAGAATAAAGATCATGCACGTGTCGTATAAGAGATGTTTATTATAAAAAATGTCACAATTTGTAGACAAAGCTAGAGCTAGAGTACAAAACGTATAAAAACACTAATAGAAACCAACAATGAAAAGAAAAAGAAAAGCGAAACAATACAAAACTTTATACAAATGTGCAAATTGTACACGGTGATCATTTATAATATCCCCCCCTCTTAACTTTTTTGTTTTTCGCATTAAACAAAAATGTTAAATACAAAAGTTGTGCAGAATAATGTAAGCTATTTGCAGAATTCATTTATATATATACAAGGTGTTGCAGAAATGAGTGAGAGGTTAAAGTTATATCCTTTTAAATGAAATACTCTGTATATTATTAGTTTTTTAGAATCTCCTAAAAATCCTGAATATTTTTTCTATAACATGTCCTATACCTAAATGTAATAGTTTTCGACATATTCGCATTTTAACTAAGCAGTTATATTCAAAAATAAATATTCTAGATTCCAGTTCTTAGGTGGCCGTGAATTAGGCAACTACAATACGAGACCACTATTTAACATGCGAATATGTCGAAAACTATGACATTTAGGTATAGGACATGTTATAGAAAAAATATTCAGAATTCTTAGGAGATTCCAAAAAATTAACAATATACAGGGCGTTTCATTTAAAAAAATATAACTTTCACCTGCCACTCATTTCTGCAACACCTTGTATTTATATAAATGTATTCTGCAAATAGCTTACATTATTCTGAACAACTTTTGTAGTTAACATTTTTGTCTAATGCGAAAAACAAAAAAGTTAAGAGGGGGGACATTATAAATGATCACCGTGTACGTGGTCAAAATATTATATAAAATATTAAATATCGAAATATTTAACCAGTTAAACATCAAATACTAAACACCAGACGTTAAACATTAAACCAGTGTGTATGATGCTCAAAATGAAGTATTAATAAAAAAGTCGTTTACTGCGTATAAGGCTCTCTCCAGTAAGTATTATCTCAAAGCTCTGCGAAATTCGTGACTTCAATTCAAATGGCAGATAATTGTGTATTTTTTGGCATTGAACATTTTTACCCCTGCATATACAATTGAGTTTTTTTTATCAATGCAGTCTTCGGGATAAGCGATCCCAAACTGTCACTATTGAATCTGGTTACCCTTGCCGCACCGATGCCCAAACACACACATTTTCTATGGACCATATCCACAGTCAAAGAATAAAAACAAAGGTCAAGGTGAGGATCCCGTCCCAAACAGGGGCCTGCCCTGCAGTGCTCCCTAGAACCGACCCCACATAAGCATCGTACTGCCTGCTTTTGGAGTACAAAGACGAATTTCATAAGTTGCTTGCTTGAAAAACTCCAAAATTGTATACCGTATCTCAAATGTGATTCGACCAAGGCAAAATATATTCCTCCTACAATATTCTGACCCAAATAAATTTCTCGTCACCCTCAAAACATAGCATGCAGATGCCAATCTTTTTCCCACGATCTGTATATGATTCTCACATTTCAATTGAGTAACAATAAACAGTCCTAAAAACCTATAACTTTCTTCATTACTTGTTGTAACCCCATTTAGGTTTACATCTGATACAGAACACTTAAAAGTCAAAACATTAGTCTTCACAATATTGAATATCAACCTGTTAGTGTTACACCACTCCATTATCGCATTAATATCACGATCAATGGTATCCTTCGAAATGTTATTAATATGGTGCCAGCCACAATATTGATGTATCATCAGCAAATAATGTAAAGGATGCACGAATATTCAATGCCAATGAAAGCCGGGTCGTTAATGTATATAAGAAACAAGAGTGACCTAAACACTGGGCCTTGAGGAACCCCATGTCCAATGCTTTGACCTGATGACAAATCATTAAGACCCTTAACAAATTGTTTTCTATCTGTTAAATACGACTGCAGCCAGCTCAAAGCAACCCATAATAGGAAGGTTTCTGGAGCAGCATTCCTCGATCGACGCAGTCAAAAGCCTTCGAGAAATCACAGAACACTACCGCTGCCATCTCCCCTTGATTCAGTCCCAGATACAGTCTCTCAAGCGAGTAAAATATTGCATCGCGTGTGTTTTTATTATTACGTTCAACAATTTATGTCTCCGGGAAAATCCATCATTCTGGACGCTACAATTTTTTATACTATTTTAGACAAAGTTGGAAGAAGCGAAATAGGACAATAACAAGATGGATCCACTTTTAAATAGAGGCCTCATCAGAGCCAACTTGAAACCGAGCTTGAAACTATCTGGGAATTGACCCGCCTCAACAGTTTGAGATTGATTACAACAACAAGAATCCTCGGCACAATCAGGCAACCTGCCTAATATTTTCAACGAGATAGTCAATACCAGATGAATTTTTATTTTTGACTTGTTTGAATATACTTTTTATTTCATACATATCCGTGTGAAACAGGCCAATCGAAAATATTTTCCAAATAACTGATGGGATCAAAGTCAGATGAAATTTTAGATGCTAACCTTTCTGCAACCGAGCAATAATAATCCTTAAAGCTATTAACATCAATCTCATAGTTCAGTGTTATGGGTTGGTCGGTATTGACGGCACCGTTACTTTAAGAATGCCGTCCCTGACTGATGCGTCGGAGAGGAAACGAAATCATAGCAACAATCCGTAAACAGCGAATGCGAATGCCCAGAAGAAACGCTATAATTCACAACAGTCTCTATATGGGTTAGGGCTTTAAATCTTTCAAAGCAATAATAGTTCGAAATCTCGTCAAAAATAAGGCTCATCAACATTGGCCTGTCCCTGGAATTCAAATAAATACTATTTCTAAAATAACATTTAATTTTGCAAATTAAGGAACCTAATATTATTAGAATAAAAATATAACTTTGACATACAATTTAAAATCTTATTATTTATACGGTAAAACATATTGTTGTCATTCTGAAAAGTTGCATTCATAGGTATACTTACTATATAAAACTAGATTAGTAAAAAAACACTTATTCGCCAATGCAGTTATAGTTCTTATAGAAATGTCTTCATTGTTAACTTCCGCCAAAACCACGATGAAATCTGATATAGTTAAGGCTCTTGTAAAGGATTCTATGCTTTTAACTACATCACCAAAATTAGCAAATGGTTTGCATATGATTTGAATCGAAACTTCATCAGACAAATTATCAAAATAATTGCACATATTTCTACCATAATTATCCGTCAAAAATATCACTTTATTCTTGCTCACATCACCCCCAACATCTAGATTACCGCTCACACTCTCTGCGATGCTCAAACTGGTCTCGACGGGCCACACCTCTCCGCCCACAGGATCCGTCTGGGCTGCCACCGGGTTCCAAGTTCGCAATGAGGTGGACTCAGCCCGACACCCAACTTCCATATAACTACAAATTTTGTCAGTTGAAACACCTGCTGATCTACACCACCGCCCGTCAAATCACTAGCAGCCAATATTCTCGCAGTCCAGGGGCATACCACTTATGCAATCACCGCCATGGAACTCCGTCTCAGTCGAGCGAGCAATCTGAACACGCAACATATTATAGACAAACAGAGCATCATCAATCAAAGTATCACGGACATGCATATCAGACATCGCTTGCATGCTCATCGTCTCCCTAGCCACACCAAGACTTCCCATAGAGCATGTCTGTTTTACCTAATCCTTAAGTGACAGCAACTTACGTACATCTAAAACGTCCATTTGCACCATTGCTTCTTTGAATGAACCGATGAAGGTCGGAGTCGCTGAAGAACATATTATAAAAATACGATTTGAAGTCAGTTTAAGATGAATTCGTGTGCGCCATCAATGTTGCGTCTCACAACTTACAAAGGTTTTCTCCTCATAGCTTTTAATTATGTCACCCCTTTGTTGTTAGCTGAAATCGTAGGCCTGATATTTCCGCCTGATATTCTTCAATGTATCCTCGAAAGTTAGACTCCATCTGTGCTGCATCTCCTTCAAAAACGGTCGAGCTTCCCTTTAAGCGCGCAATGTAGTTGTCTTCTGTTTTAACTCTGCCTGTAGATTTTGCACAAGGCATAAAAAGGATTGAATCTGATATTCTCCCTAGTTCTCGCAGCCAAATCTCTGCAAATTGCTGAACAATATATCAAGTTATTGGGGATTTTATAGTTTCCTTTTTTTCACACAGCTCGGTTGGAAGACATTACTACAAACAACACATATCTAGTTATTATTGGATTTGGTAAGCTGTGCCCCTGTCATGACTTAACACATTCGAAATAGGCGGGTTAAAAAAATTACCAAATATTTGCAAAATCTCAATAATTGTACTAAATAAAGTACATTCCGAGTTAATGCGACACTCCTAATCGAAGAATTCAAAGAATCTAGATGATCTAAGCCAGGCACAAAAATGGAGATTCCGACGGAGAACCGTAAATTGCAATTTGCAAATACTTAAAATCCTGGTAAGAGAATTAGCCATTATTAATAGGATTAGCTAAATGTTTTTGCCGATTATTCTCCAAAGATTTGTCTCAGTAGATTTAATTTCAAGACAGTTGACAACATGAGTGTCTCGCGACAGTCCTGATTTTGGCTGCCATCAAGGTAAAAGCGCATCCAAGGCTATCTATCTAGTGTAGGTGGCGTTAACTCGAGCGATTACATTCGATGTCTTCGTGATGCAATCGTTTTGAGCAAGAGGCGTCGTGGTCTAGAGGTTTAAATGGTTAGGTCTCATTTCGGCGACTATCGGCCGCGGCCCGGGTTCAAACCCCGTTGGTTTTTTTTTGTTTTTTTACGGGTTAGTTTCTAAACAGTTTTTTCTTGATTTTGGGTATGTCTTGGGTTAGTTTTGGTTAGCAAACAGTTTTCTTCTTGATTTTTGGTGTCTTGGGTTACGTTTGGGTAAGCCCCTGGTTAGTTTCCTTTTCTTGAGCCCCCGTAGCGAGCGGAGGGTCATGCGAAAAATGAAATATTACTTATTGTAATACGTGCCCGTACTTTGGATGCACTTTTTACGAAATATTTTGCTTTATCTACCTAAAACCATGATATATTTAACTACTTTGTAAGTTTGTAACATTCGACCTTGCTGGCAGCCAAAATCAAGACTGTCGCGAGCCACTCGTTTGAAAACGCCCTCCATGACAAGTGTTTAGATGCACAATTCACGAATTTTAGAATCGCACTTTATTATTGGTTTTACGGGCTTAAAACGAAATCGAAAAATCACTGCTACACCTATATTGACTATTACTGACATCTACTAAAAAAAAAACACAATATATATTGTATGCGGACGATCACAGATGGCAACGTAGAACCGGTCGAAAAAATCTGTTAAAAATATTCGTTTGAAATACTTTCAGTTAATTAATGGAATGAAAGACATTTTAGGTACAAAGAAGGAAATTAAATTTTATCTGAGAATGGAGGACCTAGTCCTCCATTTGGATAACATCTGGTAACCCGGGCCTAGCCCTATGTTCTACAAAAAAATTGAGCGAGTCTGCTAGTACTCGAGGCAGTGATGTGTAAACATATCCTATATCGACATCATCGAGATGAAAATCTAATGCCACCTTGTCGCGTGACGCCTGAATATAGGCAACCACTTATTTGGTATTGGTTGCCTATATTCTGGCGTTAGAAAGAACACGTTTTACACTAACGGTTACAGACAGCCTGCAAAAAAGCATTTCCGTCACAGATATCGCCTGACGAGCGTTGTTTAATGTTTACATTTGCAACGTTTGCATTAGAATGTCTAATATTACACTTCACGCATAGTCCTTCGCTCGCTACAGGGGCGCAACGAACAAAAACTAACCAAAGCTTAACCAAGGCGTCCCCAAAATCAAAAAAAAAAGCTAAAAGTGTCCTATGTCCTTTATTATTCTCTTCAAAATATCTATACACATTTAATGATAACCCAAACTAACCGTAATAATCAACGCGAGTGAAGCCGCGGGTAAAAGTGCCCTATGTCCTTTACTATACTCTTGAAAATATCTGTACAAAATTCCATGATGATCGGTTGAGTAGTTTATGCGTGAAAGCGTAAGAAGCAAACAAACAAACACATTCGCATTTATAATATTAGTTAGGATTCTTTAATAATACTTACTGGCAGCTTCAATCGGAGTGGATTAATTCACTGCACAAATTCGACATGAAAATTTAATGCCACCAGGAATAACATCAACCTATGGATCCGAATACACTGCGAATATAATATAATAATATATTGAGGAGCAGGCCCGTCCACAATTCAAACCCTATCTTTTATCTTCGTCTCTTCCACGTCATCTGCCCGAACTTGCCATCTTTCTCTGACAAAATTTGATTGTTGAACGGGCCGGGGTCTAAACTAATATTTATTTATTCATTTCAATGCGTGGATGCAGTACACTTTAAATTGGTCATACCCGGTCACATATATAGACCTTCACTTTTCCAGCCCCACATATGATTTCCGTCCCATTTACCGAGATTTACCTTTATATCGCCGCGTAACATGTAACATGTTTACACATCAAAAATATTTAAAATTAGTTATCAAACAAATATGCTATGGCAAAAACTTTAAACGCTGATATCTCAATTTGGGACTTCATGAAGATACGAGATTTATTCTTAGGAGCGCAGAATTCCGCTGGGTGCCAAATACATGAACAGAATGTATAAATACGTACAAGAAAGAATCCAAAGGCTACGGATCGGCGGATCCCATAATAGGTAGGTAGGTATATAGGTTTATGGTGGAATTAGCGTCTCGCCGTTTATGGGAGCCTCATCCCGAATTCCGCTCGACAACGTTGTTTACACATTTTTTCACTTCACGCGTTTGCACAACACTTTTCGAGAAAAGCAGGAATGTGAGAGGTTAGCTCAGGTGGTGAAGCTCGCGCCTCTAGAACGCAAAGTTGCAAGTTTTTTTTATTGGCATGCCTTGGGTTAGTTATTGTTGGTTGTGCCCCGCAGCGAGCGGAGGGCACTGTATAAAGTCAAAGTAAAAATACAAATGTAAACATTAAACAGTAGGCCATAAATCGTGCCGTTCGGCAGAAGTCGGGATCAGTCTCCCCACCGCGGCGAGACGCTAGTTATGGCATATGTCCACTTGTGTCGGCCGGGAATGATCATAGAAATAGGACTCCTATTTCTATGGGAATGATAAATCCAGTGGTGACAATAGGGTCTAAGCCCCGCCCATCCGCCACTAATCATCAAAATTTAAACGCCAGAATAGGGATTTTATATGGACACCGATATTGAATTTTAATTTGTGGTTGTAAATCAGTTACAAAATGCAATTTTAATAAATAATACGACATAACTATTAATTGAACTATCAAAAAATAAATTTCTTTGGTAATTTAAATAACACATTTTTAAATTATTTGCAAATTAAGGCTGTGTCGCAGGCTTTGTTATAGACGATTTTAATACATTCAAAAGGCATCCAAATGACCTCATTATAAAAATAGTTAAAGACAAAGTAAATAATTTTATTGAATTAAAAAAAACAGATTTTGTATTCATTAAATACCTAATTGAAATTTTTAAGTTTTGGAGAAGCAATTATATAAAATATGATGTTTGTTATTGGTTACATATTTTTTCTTACTGGGAAGGAAGGGAGGGATAAAATACTAAACAAAACACAAGATAAAGCATAAATATATATATAATTTATTAATAACTTCTGAATCTTTATATAGGGTTCATTTTTTCGACACTTTCCGTTTTCGGGTATTTCGCCACCACGGGGGAGAGGGGATTGAGAAGGTTAGATAAAGTGAACGTTGGTTGTTCTAGCCCCTCTTGGCCGCTTGGTGGAGAAATAATAAAAAACTACAAGTATGTAATTTATTAATGTCAAAACTATAAATCATATACAACAATATTGAAATGCAAAATAAATGTTAAAAATTAGTATGGCAATAACATGTGATTTACTACTTTAAAACACACGGTAATAGGTAATTCTGATATAGAAGCATAAGAGGACACGTAAAATTACAATTAGGTATATATTTAAAGATTCTTAGCATGAGCATAGTGCATGAGGGTCCCAATCGAGTACTACAACTGAAAAAATTATAGGGACTTCATTACTGAGAAGTTTTAGTTTTGTCGTAATTTAGAGATAAATAGCTATAAACTTACCATAAAGAATTACTGGCATATCTGTGCGGGTTAAATTAATTTCTCTCACTTGTTATTTTTAATCTAAATACTACATAACGAGTAATCACTTTATTTCTTATATTATGACTGTAACGGCGCCCTTTACTTACTTTTTGCGACCTCCTGTATATCGGTTTTCTCGGGCACCAGCCCTTTGATATTTACAGCGACAAAGGGGATCGCTCTTCGCCTATCGGGTAGCCTTTAGACAGTGGAGAAAGGGTTGCCCAAGGTTCGGTTTTTACATATTCGGAATCGGTCCCTGGTAAATGAAACACTCCGTGTAAACAAAAAAATGGTCGTGTTTATCCGACAGCAAGTATAAACCTAAATTTCTTATAGCTAAAAGTATCAGACAACTTATTCTAAGCTACCTAACTCGGTAATGCGTAAGAAAACTCAAAACGGTAGTAAAAGAATCGAAATCTCTAATCGCGACTGTAGCGATGCGGAAGCCCCACGGTAAGTATGTTAGCAATTACGTTAAACGGTAGCGGTACGGAAGCCCTACGGTAAATATGGCAGTAACACGGTAAACGGTAGCGGTACGGAAGCCCTACGGTAAGTGCGGTAGTACCTAGATACGGTGAACTGTAGCGGTCCGGAAGCTTTACGGTACGTGTGGCAGTAGATACGGTACGGAAGCCCTACGATAAATACGGTATATGGTTCTCAATTGCTCCAGCTCTATGACACAGTCGGTGCAGCAGAACGGCTCCCTAACTCGGACGTGAAGCCTGGATGGACTTAGTTTGGAAGGATACTTAGCCGGGATTACTCCACTTGCCAAGCCAGGATGGCCGGCATTACTCCGTTTGCCAATAGGGGAGCCGAGATTACTACGGGAGGATGGCCGGGATTACTCCGCTTGCCAAGCAGGGATGGCCGGGATTACTCCACTTGCTAATAGGGATGGCCGAGATTACTCCACTTGCCAAGGCAGGATGGCCGGGATTACCCCGCTTGCCAATAGGGGAGCCGGGAATATTACGGTAGGCCGGGATTACTCCGCTTGCCAAGGCAGGATGGCCGGGATTACTCCACTTGCCAATAGGGAAGGGATCACGGACCAGGAATACGGTACGATGGATATTTACCTGCTAGGTCGGTCGGTCCTTCCCGGTTTGTCTGGAGCTGAGCTTGGTCGGCGGTGTCTCCTACTGGTGGGGTATGCTGCTTGCTCGGTGCCAGGCTGCGGACTGGACTGTCTCTCGACTACCGACTGACTCGACTCGAGAACGAGAACCCCGGGTGGGTACTCTCCCTGTTATTGTATCATGGGTACTCTCTGTTTAGCGCGATGCGGCCCGGTTTTGTTAGCTCGACGCGTAGTGGGGATCGCCGCGATCGCGTCATCAGCCGGCCGATAGGTGGGGACCTCACGCGCAGCGTGATGCGACGAAGATCACGACGTTCTACTGGTACTACTGGTACTGCACGAGAACTACGGAAAAAGTGAAAACCGATTTCCCGGCTTTTCGCGACGGAATATTTTATAGAATTGAATTTAGCATATTTAAATTATATTTTATGAAAAAGAATGATGTTAATAGCACGTAAAATAAGAAAGTTAATCCGTAGTGCATACTATTCCCCAAAAAATATAGTAACTTCGTTACATAACAGTCGGAGATGGTACTATCAATGAGTCTAATGTTTTCAGTATTTTTGATGTGTAAACATCTTACGCGGCGGTATGAGGGTAAATCTCGGCAAATGGGACGGAAATGTGTGGGCGGGCGGGAGTGTGGGGACGGAAATGCGTAAACCGATTCTAGCCGCTAGGGCGGTATTATATACAATTTTGCCATTTAAAATCGCTTTAAACGGATTCTAGACGATACAAAAGCATATTTTAAATTAAACGAAAAGGTGTATTATTTTTATTATATTATATTGGCAGTGTATTTGGATCCGTAGCACAGCTTATTTTTAATGGACGGTTGAATTTAAAATGATTTTTCGCTTCAAAATTCACGACAAATTCGTCCGACGGCTATCATCCTAAAAAGTCCGAATTTTCGTATTTTTATACAATTTTGCCATTTAAAATCGTTTTTAAACGGATTTTAGACGATAAAAAAGCATATTATTATTTTAAATTAAACGAACTGTCAAAAGTATTATTCAGATGCCCAGACGTTTAAAACAATATTGAGTAATAGCCCTCTTCTAAAATTTGCAAAATTTGGTTATTGACTTACCCAAGTCAAAGGATGTCGGCCCAAGATTATAAGGTAAATAAGCTGTGTCCATATGTTGATATTATTCCTGGTGGCATTAGATTTTCGTGTCGAATTTGTGCAGTGAATTAATCCACTCCGAAGCTGCCAGTAAGTATTATTAAAGAATCCTAACTAATATTATAAATGCGAATGTGTTTGTTTTCTATGAACAAGCTAAAATGTACAGGTAACAGCGATAGCACGTTGAAAATACCAGTTCTCGTCCGATCACTGAAGTTAAACAACGTCGGACGTGGTTAGTACTTGGATGGGTGACCGCTTGGGAACACAACGTGATGTTGTCATTTTTTTACAACCGATGTCGTTATCGTTATAGAATATGTTTACACATCAGTCTCGAGTACTGTCAGACTCGCTCAATTTTTTTTAATCGATACTTTGTCGGGACACAATTTCATAACGTGTAAAGACACTTTCCATTTTAATAAAAATACAGGTCCAGTTCAGTAAATTTAGTAAAACTTTTCTACACAGTGTCGGTACTTCCTAATTCTGCTACGCAATTTGCACATGTTTTTGATTGTTTTTAATGGAGTTTACTGTATATACAGCAATATTATATAATTAGTCATTGAATTTTAAGTTAAAATTGCAAGGGTTCACGGAGAGCAATTGCATAGGTAGTTTCAGTGTTCGACTCCATACCCGATTGTTATACTCTGTCCATACTCTCTAAAAAATTGACAAATATTACACAATGTAATAATAACTGACAACTGTCAAACATCTAACAAAATACGAAACATTTCATCAACTATTTGAGTTGTCAATCAGATAACTAATCTCAGAAACTAATCTGAGGCGTACCTATACTTACATCGATTTAAATTTTTATAATAAAAAGTAGGTATATAAGTAAGTTTATGTAAATAACAAATACATGCTAATATACAAATAACAGAAATTTCTTAATAAAAATAAATCAGTACACTTGGCAAAATATTATTTTAATATAGTATCATAATAATAGATTTGTTAGCCAGAAGAGGAAACAACATAAAGGTTTTCTACTCTTTTATGGCATGCTTAATTACTAGACAATGATGTCTTTTATACATTTACGTGAAACTATAAGTTTTAAACAATAACAATATACAATATACTTAGTCATTTCATTTCTCATGTTTCTACACAAATATGATGAAAAAAATACTTTTTTAGTTCAATAGCCTGATAATACACAGTCCCACAGGGAGTGAAGTTCGCGAACGAATTGTTGAAATTAAGCCAAAAATGCAAAAAATACTTTAGCTCTGCACAAAGCTGCCATATAAAATACGTGTAAAACACAAACATAAACAAAGGAAATTTGATGATTAATGGTGGAGCCAATCAAAACACTGACCACGCATTGTCGCCACCAAAAACATTATGTCTTTGGTCGCCACTGTCCCTATAAAGGCACTGTAGGGAATGATTGCAGACTATTGCGCCATCTAACATTTTGTGGCAAAAATCTGTATCGATATTGTCCCCAGACGGAGAAATACCAGTCTCAAAGTTTCAGCTAGCGCCTGGAGATGACACAACTAGTATTAAAAGGCTCAACTAGTTCATCAGGAAGATACCAGAGGCCGCGACGGCAACCCTGCCCGGCCGTTTCCATGGCGACGTCAGCTTCCTCTGAGCGCGATAGCCACGCGCCGTTGCCGGTTCCGCAGTGTCGCTCGTGCACCGACGCCGCGAATCGGCAGCTGATCCGCAGCTCGCTACTCTTTTGAATACGAAAACTTCAGTTTTCGGAAAACCAAAAATTGTTTTTAGACGGTGTGTGTTAGAAATATTAAATTGATCGAGAAGACATTACATGAACTCTAAAATACAATTTAATAACTCATTTTCTAGAGGTTAAAATTAAATACGATGTAGGTGTTACTGCCAGTAAAATTC
Organism: Pissodes strobi; assembly: GCA_016904865.1. Classification (NCBI taxonomy): domain Eukaryota; kingdom Metazoa; phylum Arthropoda; class Insecta; order Coleoptera; family Curculionidae; genus Pissodes; species Pissodes strobi. The sequence continues at coordinate 16,123 of MU188353.1, forward strand.
GCAGATGGTTTAAAGGGGGCCAATAATTTGAAGATAACACACGGTAATTTAAATTAATTACTATGGTTTTATTGCTAGTAGGCTTTGTGACCTGAATGTTAATAATGATCGCTTTGTTATGTAAAATGTTACGGAGAAATATTTATTTGTTTATTGAAAACTCGCCTTATAGGTAGCATGATGTATGCATCATAAAAAGAAAATATTTCCTTTAAAGGAGTAATAACACCGGATACAGTCCAATATAGGTACCTCCCTGCAGAACATGCCATATGCTAATATAGGTATATTTTTTGGGTAACACACACATTTTAATGCCAATATTGCCAATACATACCTAGGTGGTTTGAAATAAAATTCAGGACAAGAGAGCCCTGAAATACGGACAAAATACGGACTTTGTTGAACAATACGTCATAAATGTATAATTTAAATTAAAAACAATTAAGAGTGTGTTTATTTTCCGCAAAAATAGATTTTAACCCAAAAAATACATAAATGCGTATTATTAAGATAAATGGTATGTGTATGATAACAATGATACCATAGAACAAAATACAATTATCTATTCTCTGGTAAAAAAACAATATCTATTCTTTGGTAAAAAAACACAATTGGCATCACTTATTGTGTAAACATAAGTTATGTACGTGATATCCTCGGTGATATCTCTCTGATTTCTGAACTTCGCTCAGGAAGCAACATTTTTCCAGTGATATAATATATAAACTCAGAAAAGGTCGTGTCAAAATGAAATATGGTTATTACTATAATTATACCTTTTATAGACTCAAGGGTAAGACTATTCAGATCTTTTGTCCATTGGGCCGCAATTAAAGAAAATATTTACTCATCAGTTGCATTGTGTGCAGTAATAGCAAAGAAGAATTCACATATTTTAGCAGTTATGAAAATCTTTCGATGGTTATACATTGCTAAAAATAAGTTGACCACTTTTTGTGAGCTGACAAATCATGCTGGTTCGCCCTAGTAAAAGTTTCAGTAATAATCCATTTTAATAAAGAATACCTACTGGTCAAAAAGTTTTGCTTCGCCTACCTATAGTAACTTTTTTTTTTGAAAGATATTGAATACGTGGTAGGATGTCGTTTTCCCAGTCATTATTCTCTATGCCTTTAAATCCATCCACTTAAAGCATTTAAATGCCTCAAGAGGTTTTATCCAACGATGTAGATAGTCAATTGCTTTTCCATATAAGGAAATCCCGAAATTATATATATATTTTTTAAATATCAACCAATCATTTTCGAATCCTTCTTCGGACGCTTATCGTAATAACTCGCGTACCTTCAGAGGGACAAATTTACTTTTAAACCTGATGTTTAAGTTTTCAATGATAGTTTCAAGGATTAGCATTGTTTCAACAATTGAATTGCCAAGGCCTTCGATTCGTTCAATATTTTGATGAAAAACTGCCATTAATGAATGTACAAAATACGACAAAATATGGGTCTGCTTCAGAAAATCAAAAAATAATTTTAATATTATAAAGGGGGAATTAGCATCAGATGAAAAATACGACCATAAAGCTTCAAAAGAGGCTTCAAACATCCTAAGAAATCTTTCTATAGCTGGAACAAGCGACAACCATCTTGTTTTTAAAAGGTACAAAACTTGTTGATAATTGGTGTCAACAAATTCACGAAATTCTCTTAAAGTAGCAACCCTTAAAGTAGCAATTAAATGTTTTAAAACTATGGATTCCAATTTTACTGGCAGTGAATCACAACTGACAACTGGTGCGTGAACAGCTTAATTTATAATGTGAGGAGGACGTCCAATTCCTATCAAATTTTCGTTTACTTTGGATTTCAATCTGCTAAAAATATACATTGTGCCAGTTGTATTAATTCCGCCAAACTTTGTATTACAATAATTGTAAACTATCCCTAGAAAATGAAATACATTTTTGGGTTAGGTCAATTTTTTCAAAAACAGAAAATAAAAGATCAGACACAGTTTCTGATGTTTCACTGTTTGTGTTACATATATCAACTAGCTTGACTTTTATTCCCCCTTTTTTAAAATAAAAATACCTCGAAAAATACTGTATTAATAGAGGAAAAATCCTCGGAAAAATCTTAATAGAATTATGGTTACTTGCATCAGTAGAAATTCCAACAAATTATACTTAAACCGATTTCGCTTGTCTGACTTTTGATGATTTTTAGTCAATATAGTCTAAGAAGTCCATTTACTATGGCTTCAACTTTAAGATGTCCACATAGAGATTTTACAATTAATGAACCTTGGTACGTTTTCTTATGAATCTAAAAAATTATTTATCTTACTAATGTTTGCCTTTTTCTCCACTTCAATGACGGCTCTTTGAAAAATAGAGCCGCTTCGGCTCTGGCTCCAGGGTGTTAACAGCACAAGTGCTAGTTAAGTGACCCTAACGAAGTTGAAAAACCTAAAATAAACTGGAAAACGGTCGACGTTTCGAGGAATATATCTGTCTCCGTTGTCAAGAAAATGGTTAGTAAAGGCAAATAACAGTAATAAAGCTCGTGCAATCTGTCAAGTTTTGACAAGATGACAATAATAATGTCATATCGTTTAATAGTTACTGGTTACTTTACTAACCTTTTAGGTTAGCGTGTTATTAGGTAAATAATTGATTCATTTGTGATGTGTTATTATATTATTATCTACAATTTGGAATTTTGTGTTTAGGAAGAATTCAATGATTTTTGTTTAAAGTTTTAGTTAATTTTTAAGTGTCCCTTATCAACTTCAATTTTTACCAAAGGTAACCAGGTATTATTAAAATTAACATAAGTTGAAGCAACACATTGATATTCTTTAATAAAATTAAAGCACCTTCTTTAATTTTACGTTTTTTAGGTACTTTTTCCCTTGCTAAAATACTTGAAGCGTTTGTGATTGTTATTAAATGCATGTTGTCAAATATGTGATTTGTGGAATTGTGTATTTTTAATATAGGTTTGGTGTTCTTTTATACGTTTTGATAATGGTCTACAGGTTTCAACTATATAGTACTATATACAATTTGTTACATTCGCATGGTAGGTATCTTAAAGATAACATTTCTTTAAATTTAATTTTCACCGAGTGCTTTTTTTCATTAGTTTGGATCTAAGGGTGTTTTCTGTTTTGAAAATAGTACAAATGTTAAATCTATATAAGGAATAAAGAGGTTCTTAATAGGTCTATTTTGATTTTGTCTAATATTTGGTTGTTCAAACTCTATAAAGCTATTTTGAATGAAGTCAATAGGATAGTTATCATTAATCAAGACATTGCTTAAAAACTATTTTTCTATGTTGAAATTTTAATTATTACAAATTATTTTCATTCGATCATATAGAAAGTGCTTTCATTTTGTTAAATAAAAATGAATGAGTTGCTTCAACTTCTGTTAATTTCAATAATACCTGCTAACCTTTGCTAAAAACTGAAGTTGATAAGAGACGCTTAAAAATTAACTAAAGCTTTTAACAAAAATCACGTCGACCGTTTTCCAGTTTCATTTAGGTTTTTCAGCTTCGTTAGGGTCACTAAACTAGCACTTGTGCTGATTACACCCTGGAGCCAGAGGCGAAGCGGCTCTATTTTCCACATAATCCTACGTTGAATTGAAGAAAAAAGCAAACATTTGTAAGATAAACACGAGGGGTAAACCGCCGGCGAAAGTTTGTACACTGAATACCTGCAGTACAAGGGAATACAAACGAATACATAAGAATACAAGGGAATACATAGGAATACATATGACTACAACGGAATACATAAGAATACATGAGAATACATAAGAATACATGAGAATACATAAGAATACATGAGAATACATAAGAATACATATGAATACATAAGAATGCATGCGATTGTAAGACCAGACTAAGCATTTAAAAGAAGCGCATGTAACTACTACTAGCGCACATAAACAAGTTATGTTCGGTGCTATTACTGACAGACAATATGCTGCATTTTAAAGAACACAGTGAACATAATAGATAATTTAGTAGCTATGATAAAAATATCGGCCGTTAGGTATAGAATACCTAATGCTTAATACTATGAAAGAGTTTAATGCTTTGGAAAGTTCTATTATACATCGAATAATATAAAGGAACAATAATTGTTAAAAATCAAGACACTATATCGCAAAACTAACAAATTATTGAGCTAATTATTATAACTGTTCTTGTCTCATAATCTTCTGCTCGATCTTATATTTTAGAAATGCATAAGGTATCAGCTCTTTTTAGTTTAAATGGACCGTTACCTAATAACTCAATAGATCCATGAAATATGTATGCTTTATCTACTTCAGCAATGTCGTCAGTCTTAGGCCAAGTAAAAAAGTCCAGTTCAGATTTTAAAAATTTCAGTCGGTATTTGTTAGGCGACAGCGTAATATTTCTCCATTATGATGTCCGAGATGATACCATTTGAATTTTCTTCACTTGAGGTTTCTAAATGCATTTCGTCGTCTGAAAAATCGCCAACTAGATGCTTTACTTGTACTTCATTCTCTGATGTAGATGTACAGACTGTCCTTACAAAAATTTCAAAATTCTTTTTCTTTATCTTTTATCCGTTTTTTGGGATTTTTTGTAAGTCTAGGTTTTTTGGTGCGCTTAGCTGGACTGGATTTAAGCAAAGTTCTATTGCTGGAATTATATCTTTGGAGTCTGTACTTATTCTGCCAAAGGACTCATCTAGAAGCCAACAAAACGAGGACTATTTAATTGTAACATATTTTTCCTTTAGCTTGACCCCTCGCTTGACCCTAACATATGAACAAATGAATCCATTTCCTCTCAGGCGGAATGTTTTCTCTCGTGTTATCTTGAGCCATACCTCATCAGTAAGGTTTTCAAGTTTGTGTATTATTTCGTCTATTTCAGTTTCATTACAGTATTAAGTTAAATTAAAATCGGCACGTTATATAAATTTTTCGAAAATTTTTTTGAAGTGAATACTCTTTGGTTGCGTGAGAGTGATTTTTCAAGCCGTGTAACGACACAGTTTATGGGATGTAATGAGAAAGAGAGAGGTTCGAGTCGCGATTGAATCGAATTTCTAGAGGACTCCTACCAGTTTTATACTATAACAGATTTCCTATTATATACTGGCGGTGTATTTGGATCCATAGGTTGATGTCATTAAGCTCATTTCGGTAAAGAAGCATTCACTTCTAACACGTGTACTGTGTTACACGCGACTTTTTTCTGAACAATTTTTTTTCGTTTTTCTTTCGGAAACCATTAAAGGGAACTATTTACATCTTGCTATCATAAAAATAAATTTTTGGAAAACATACAAAAAATAATTTTGAATAAATTTCTCGTTTAGGGGGCCGATATCTCGAAAACTAAGAATATTGTTTTTTTTTCTAAAGAACCTTTTCTGTTTGTCTTCGTGCCCTTTATCTAAATCCAAAATTTAGAGTCGATCACAAAAAAAAATCGGTAGGCTCCTCCGGTAGGTTCCAATGCTCCTATTGATCAAAAGAAAGGTAAGGTCGATATAAAATACGGTTTTGTCTGTTTGTCGATATTCGTATATTTACTACCGGAGTCTACCAGTAAAAACCGCGCGGGAACCTATCGAATAGATTCATTCCACCGATTTAGGTTCCATTCTTAGGTTATAATTCCGGGGCCAAATGAAAAATATTAATAGTTTTGAAATTTCGATACCGAAAAATTAGGGTTTCCTAGGCTCCGATCGGCAAACCTATCGGCGGTAGGTTCCCGACGAGGTCGGATTCGAACTCGGGATCGTCCCTAACCCCCAAACCCAACTTTCAGCCCTCCAGGTCGAACGATACTAAAGGTTCCTATTTAGGGGCCCCGAGGAGACTTAGGGACTTGAATTTTTTTGAGCGCGTTCAGGCCGGTCCCTTCCGTCCCTCTACCGAATATGAACTCGCTAGCTCGAAATTTACCTAAACACAAACCGTAGGAGCCGAATTTTCAGAAGGCTCTATATACAAAAAAAAACGTCCTCTAAATATAAAACTATGTTCGGAAGGGTTTTTCCTCGAATTAATATTTAGGGGTCGAAAACGCCGATTTTCTATTTTCGAAAAGTTTGGGCATCTGTTTTGGGAAGTAGGAGCCACGGATCGAAAATCGCCGAAATTACTTTTTTTGACTTGTCCGTAAGGCGAACATTTTTGGTTTCTCGTTCAACAAATCTTTTTTTTACCTCGTCCGTCTCCTACCGCGGAACCTACTGACATCGTCGAAAACCCGGGCCCGGATCCGATTTCCAGCCGATTATCTGCAAGAAATTTTTTGGGTGACTAAATAGGCTCCGGTAGGATCCCAAATTTTTTTCTCGTTTAAATTATTCCGGTCCGAACTACTACACCCGATCATTGATTTCCCCCAAAAATAAACTGTTTTTCTTCTGGAGCCTACACGGTAGGCCCCACGGTCCCCTATTATCCAGATTCGGGCTTTTTGACCTCGAAAGCCCCAAGTACCAAATTTCACCTAAGTCCCTAACCTACGGTTTCCAATTTTCTAACGGGAAAACTCGAATTTGAATTTATCTGTATAGGATTTCCTAGAAAACATTTAGAATTCCAAAGCAATTCATAGGAATACACTCGGGATTACATAAGAATACAAGGAATGCTTAGGAATACATATGAATACATAAGAATACATAGGAATAAATGAGATTACATGAGAATACATGAGATTACATAAGAATACATGAGATTACATAAGAATACATGAGATTACATGAGGCGTGTACACCGGAATACATTGGCGGTTTACCCCTCGGATAAACATGAATCGGCCACAACAATACCTACAGAACATATCTTCACTAAATAAATATGCTGCCATGATAAAATACTCACTGGATAATAATTTAAAAATATTACCTTTGTTGTATGTACAGTCCATGGGGTGCGTATGCCTGGCGATGTTTCACTATGTGGTATGCATGGGTTGCTTCTGCAGCCTTATTTATGTTATCATTGCTAGTTGTTCGTGACTCTAAGCTAGATATTAGATGTAGGTACTTAAATAAAATATAAATTGTAAATGTAATTATTGTGGTAGGATTGCTTTGTATAAATAATTTACTGCTTGGCTTTTCAAAAGTCTAATATGTCTTTCAGTCTTCTGATGATCTTTAATGTCTTTGTGAGCAATACTAAGATTTGTATTACATATGCTACAAATGGCATCGGAATTAGATTTTCTTTTTTTTAATAGAAGGGAAAGCTTTGAGCATTTCTTCCGTCACTACACAATTTCGTTTTGGCATTATTAAATGCTTAGTTTTATTAGTAAAATTTAATATTGCGCGTAGCACGAAGAGCGTAGAACCTACATGATTTACATGAACTTTGGAATTTACCGACACCGATTTACCTCCTCTACGGGTGGCATTCACGATTAACATCAGTCATCTGCTCTAGCAACATTTTCGTCTTTATTTATGTCGTAATTGTAATTATAAGAAAATAAAGACAGAAGCATTCACGAAAAATTTAACCTTGAGTATAGAGATGGGGACGTTCGAGCATGCGTCGTCATTAGTAGAGATGTGGCATCGTAGCCATTGAAATATTCAACATACTTAAGTTGTTTTTACGGTCTCCAGGTTTTCCGGTCATTTTTTCAAATTTCGGCCGGGCACCTTAAAACCCAAACATGTCCGGGTAAATCCGAACGTATGGAAACCCTACCTAGGTAACAAATCTGATGTTACTGCATTTTAGCTAGGTACTTGATTTGAGAAAGAAAATAGTCTTTATTGATAAACATATTAAGATATTTTTTTAGACTTCACAATAGATCATGCATGTATTCCAGTAGAGAAGCTACGGCCAAGGGCGCAAAGAGCTCGCACGGGTCCCGACACTAGCGAATTTGTCGGGCCTTACATGTTTCAGAAATATTTCAGAAATGTTTAAAAGTTCGGCAGAAATTTTCAAGCTTTGTTTTTTTTTATATAGCTTTTTGTTGCGGTAGTCAGTCACCTCATACCTCATATCACAAATAATGCAATATATCGGTGTTGTAAGGATTTTATTTAAATTAAAAAATACAGCATCTACAAAGAGAGATGAATAGAGGAACTTGTCGATTATCTCTGGATATACAACCATTTGGTGGACTTATTACCATTTTATCATGGGCTTTATCCTAGGTTTTATCCATTTATCGTAAACCCAAGCGCCTACACGAATAACCCAAACTAAACCAACGAAGCCGACCTACCAAAACTGTGAATAAAGTGTTTTACATACATAATCTGGGGTAGGTAGACACCCAAAATATCGGCAATTAGAGTCCGCAAAGGTCTTATACTGGCGCTGGGCGGATTACAGCACTTTCTCTAAACATACCTAATTTGAAAAATTATGTGTGGGTTCTATAATATATTAAATAGCAGATAGGTATAAATAGTCACGGCCACTCTTGGGCGTTACTACTCGATAGACTGGCGATCCAGTTCGAGATTTTGGCAAAGGCTAAGTTCTGATAGTCTGAATGGTAAGCAAGTCATTTGCAGTATTTTGTTGATCTAGACCATGGATAAAAATCTTCGGTGAGATAGTTTTATTGTTACGTGACATTAAGTTTGCTTTATGTCGACTTTTATAAGGAAGCCATTGCGTTGGAGAAAGTTCGGAACTTTGAAGTGCTGCATGAAGTTAAATTTCTTGGGACTGAGATATGAATTTAAGCGTTTTAGGTTGAATATCGGCCGTCGTCGAGAGCGTGTATGGCAATTGTTTATTTTTTTAAAGACAAAAGATAAAATTTTTGTTTGTTTAAAAATTTTCAAAAACATGGTTGAAAATCAAAAGAATAGAAGTATTAAAGTTTTGTGATCAACATTGGTCGTTAGTTTTGTAGTACATTCCTGCAGAAAACGAAATATCTGAAAGGATAAACAGAACTGTAAATGAAAAATCTAAGTGTATGATATTTGATGCGAACCCAGAAAAGAAGTTTTGGGACGAAGTAGTTCACACTGCAGTTTATGTACGAAGTCCGTCACTGGCTTCTGAACTTGATAATACTCCATTTGAGCTGTGGACAGGCAGAATGTCTGATGTGAAAATTCTCAGAATTTTCGGTAGCTCAGCAATGGTACATGTTGCCAAAGAAAAACGGTTAAAATGGGACATCATTTCTTTTTGAGAATTTGAAGAACTTTTGTATTACTTACTACCATTAATTCCCCAAAAATCCGACATAAAATTAATATCTTATACTACTGCGCTATTTCTGGAAAAAATGTTTAGAAACTTCGAATTTGCTTTATTTTCTTCCATAAGAAATATTTTGAATTATAACAGGTTGACTCAAGAAGCTGGACGTTGTGTCGACTTTGGTTTTATAGATATGTTCTATATTGTGGTGGAGGATTTATATTTGTGAGACCCAGGGACTTAGACAGAACCTTATTTTTGGGGGGGCCAACTGGGGCAAATTTAAATTCAGGGGGGGAGGTGGGTGCATTGAAAAAGCTCACCGCAGGCAAACCCAAGTTTTGGGGGTGCCACGCCCAATTTTTACCCAAAAGTCGTTAAAAAATCACGCCTCAATGAAACAAATTAACTAAATTCTAGATTCTTCTGGATAAGCACCTTACTCATAAGCACAAATAAATATTACTTTTTGCTTAGAACTTAGAGCAATACATAACAGAGCAACTTTTACCCAGACATTTAGGTTATAGTAGTAGCAGTAGTACAACTCTCTGTTGGCCTTTTTCTTTCGAAAATTCAGCCAGAAACGACCTCTATCCGGCTTAGTAAGAGCTGGGGCGACCCATCCCAGATTAGTTACACCTGATGGATAGAGATACTATTTTTAGAGGACCCAGTATGTCGAGTATGTACCCCTGGGCCTCCGACTTGTACATGCACGGCTTGTTTTAAGGTTCGAACACCACCGGCTGGACATTCACACACATTTAAATCTTGTACATGCACGGGGCCTAACCCCCGGCTGGACGTCCGAATCTTATTCGGGGAATCTACACAGCCCCTGAAAGCCCCATGTGCCCCCAAACTAACATATATGTATATGAAGCTGGAACAAAATGGCCGATACCCGACACGTGCACACTCGACCGAAGACGAATCGGAAGTCCCATGGAAGTCCTACATTTAGGTTATGGATGATTGATAACTAACTACGGTCACTGCGCACTGCGGGTACTGCGAATTGACGACTAGTCTGGGGCCAGCGTGCCCAGTGTTGCCAGCAGCGTCTATTTTTTCGTACTAAATTTCGTTAAGTTTTCGTAATAGATTAAGATTTCTCGTAATAGATTTTGTTAGGCCCTATTATTTTTAAGTTCTTCTTGGGCCTGGTAAGATATCTAAAAATTAAATTAGCTTCATTTATTTATGGAAATACGAACGTTTATATACTTTTTCAAAAATGATTAGGGTGGGCCATTTGGGGGGGGGGGGGCTGGCTACGTCCCTGGTGAGCCCATTGGTTAGCCATTTCTCCTTCTCAGTTTTAGTGAGAGTTTCTGAATGAGGGCGCTTCGATTCAGACATCCATGGGTTCAGGCCGACTGAGTGTAAATTGCACAAGTACTTATTTAGTGACTCTAAAGAAGCTGCGAAAAAGCCTCGGAAAAAGCTGAAAGAACGTTCGAGAAACAAATTTGGGAACAAATCGACCCCCGTTGCCAAAAACGAGAAATCTAAAAATTAAAAGGATTAGTAAATGCAATTATAACAGTAAAAAGGTTGTGCACTACGTCCAGTTTTCAGTTTAACTTTGATAAGGTGACAAGAATACTCATAACATCTAATTGCTGGATTGTAAGTTACTGTGATATTGAGGTGTTATTGGATAAATAATTGTTGCTTTTTTGATATGCAAAATTATAAGTAAATATTATGTTCTTTTGGAAGAACTCAATGATTTATGTTTAGAGATTTAGTTAATATTGTCACGGCAACCATCCGAATGTCTTTGTGCTACCCTATAGCCTTGTCGCGTCTACGTACGTACAAGTCATCGCCGGCCGAATTCAGGATTCAGGAATACAAGTCAACAAACGGCAGAAATGGAGCAAATGAATAAAATGTTGGCCGATTTAATGGAAAATCTAAATGCTGTGAGGCAAACAGAACAGGATCGGCTTCAGAAAATTTTGCAAGACCAAGAAGACAAAAGACAAACAGAACAGGATCGGCTTCAGAAAATGTTTCAAGGTCGAGAAGATAAAAGGCAACCGGAACGGGAACAGGATGAACGTAGAAGGCAAGCAGAACAGGACCGACTTCAGAAAAGTTTACAAGACCAAGAAGATAAAAGGCAAGCGGAACGGGAAGCGGATGAACGTAAAAGGCAAGCAGAACAGGACCGACTTCAGAAAATTTTACAAGACCAAGAAGATAAAAGGCAACCGTAACGGGAAGCGGATGAACGTAGAAGGCAAGCAGAGCAGGACCAGCTCCAGAAATGGATGCCGGATACAATTGTAGGCGGGCAAGGAAAATTGCATAAAATTTTGGACGGGCAAAATGAGAAATTTGAAAAGGAAGTAAACAATGTACAAAAAGAAGTAGAAGACGTACGGAAGAAAATGAAGAATCTACAAGCAGAAGTTACCTGACTAAAAAATCAAGGACCCACCGATTTGGAGACCAACATAGAAGACAACTCTATCAGGAACACCACACAAGTAAAGTCTCGTCATCAGAATCCTGTGAAAACCTGCAAGAATTTGAAGCAGACGTTAGACGTCTCATTCAATTGGCGTACTCGGGAGCAACAGAGGAACTTCAAGAGGAACTTGCTGCCCAATATTTCGTAGATGGTATCAGAGATCAAGAAACTCAGATGATGTTACGTCAAGCTAAATTTCGTAAGACCCGTGAAGTTTTGGGTAGAGCTCTAGAAATCGAGGCAGCCTGTAGCATCTCTAAGCCAACAATCAGGGACGTATCCATCCATGAAAAAAAGCTGGCAAACAGTTTTGAACTAATTGAGATGGGCGGTATTTTAAAGAAATTAACCGAAGTTCTTAAGGCCATGAGGAAATTCCGGAGACATTAGAAGTTAGGTCATGTAACCGAAATGCTATAAATCAGTGCTATAGATGTGACAATACTGGACATTTCAAAAGGGACTGTCGCGTACAGAGATTCCGGAAGCCACTAGAAGATAAGCAACGTAACCGAAGTATTTAAACTCAGTGCTATAGATGTGGCAGGCCCGGGCATGGCAAGAGAGACTGTTAAGTACAAAAATTCCGGGAGCCACTAGAAGATAGGTCACGTAACCGAAATGTTTGAAATCAGTGCTATATATTGTGGCAGGATTGGGCATTTCAAGAGAGACTATCGAGTACAACTACGGTCTACATCTCCATCCAGAGGCGCTAGCAGTTCAAAGTCAAGTCAGGAAGAGTTAAAACAATTTAACTTTAAGGCTAAGCACGGGGAAGTAAGATGGCATAATAATACAGATGCGTTATCCAGAAAGTCATGTGAGGATAATAATTATAAACATTGCCAAAGAATAGACCAACGAGAAGGAATAACTCCCATTAGGCAAATCAAGTTTAAAGTTGATCAGCAGTGAACCACAGAGCGACTAAATAGCACTACTGCTAAAAGCTAAAGAAGAACGTCAACCAAGTCCAAGCTGGAGAGATATTTCAACTAAGGGATTTACTTTTAAATCTCTGTGGGCTCACTGGGATTCCCTGGTAGTTGAGAATGGACTTCTTAAACGAGTTATGTAATGTGGTTTTCGTCCAGAAATATCTTAATTAAAAGTCAGTTTTCAGCTTGTTTGGACTTTATTGTTAAGCTTTTAAATCAAATGCCAACGTTTCGATGCATTCCGCATCATTCTCAAGGCTAAAAAAGGAACAAAGAACGTTATACGCATTTCAACACCGTTCAACATTTAGACAGTTTCAAACGAGCCTGGGAAAGCGCCGATGGGAAAGTAGTGAAGATGCAGTTAGTGGTACCAAGGAAGAGGGAGTCGGAAGGCCTGGAAGAAGTCCATAATGGAAAGTTTGGTGTCATCTCGGATTTAACAGAATGATTGACAAGAGCCGCGACAGATTTCACTGGGTCAACTACTGTCAGGATGTGAAATCATGGTACCGTCAGTGTTCAACCTGTCAAGGACCCCAGATAAGATCTAGTGGGAAGATGAAACAGAATAATGTGGGACTACCGTTTGATCGTGTTGCCAGTCTGATTATATAATTCGCAAAGGAAGAAAGGAAGATCTCCCAAGCTAACGCCATGTATGGGAAGGGCTCTATACAGTCATCAAAAGAATTAATGACGTAGTGCATAGAATTCAGCGTAGCCCCAGAAGCAAGCTAAAAGTTGTCCACCTCGACGGGCTCAAAGCATATCACGGACATGAAGTAGCTGATCGGGACGATCAGGTTAAGAAGGTGGCAATGTCACGGCTAACCAACATCTGAATGTTTTTCTGCTACCTTATAGAACTAGCTTTGTCGCGTCTACGTATGAGTCATCACCGGCCGTGGAGATTCAGGAACTGTGCAATTCTCCCCAGCCCTGGTCGAGAATAATATAGAGTGGCCTCTCTTCTTCCGGAGTATTTGTGATAGATTTTAGATTGTATATAAATAGCAGGCAAAGAGCGTGTTTTCTATGGCAGTGGCACACACACTAAAGGGAGATCCTATGGCGCTCGACGAGCGGTGTGTGTGCGAAGATGTTTATTGACACGGTTTTTGAATAGTTTTAGATTGTAATTAGGGGGAAACAGATGTCCTGGGAGTGAGTTCCACAGTGATGCAGTGCGCCAGACAAAAGAGTTATTGTAAAGCGATATTCTAGGTGTTTCCAGTTGTACGACGAACTGGTGCGCTCTTGCCGTCTGTCGTGACTGTCTGACAGGCGTTGCTAGAGGCGGGATGAGGCAGGCCAAATCCTGGGAACATCTGCCGTGAAAGTATCTGTAAAACAGGGACATCTCGGCCACATGTCTATTCCAGACTATCTAGATTCCCGGTCAACTCCGCGTCGCCGATGTGACGCACAGCTCTCTTCTTATTGGAATCCAGCAGCTTAAGGGTGTGCTTTGGTCCGGCACACGAGATGAGCAACTGCTGCGGTGTATACAGTTTTTTGTTGCGAAATAGCGCACCAAGCTTCTGAGAGTCTGATTTTGCGATGTTAGCAACGCGGTCATGCCAGGACATATTGCTGTTGACCGAGACACCCAGTAGTCCGATTAACGAGGATGAAGGAATGGTCTATCCTGCCATAATGATGTCAGGGCCCGCCGCGCGCCGTATTGGCCCTCTTGGCAAATGTGGCTGCTTGGGTCTTTGCTGCATTGAACTGTACAAATTTCTGCCGCCCCAAGTTTGGACTTTCTCCAGGTCTTGATTAATTGCTGTAATCTGCTCCTGTCTGCGGTGATAAGTCTCAGTCGCTGGTACTTCAGATATAAATTGGGGGACAAGGGTACTGTCATCTGCAAAACTGTAAACATGATTATTCGTTTCGGTCAGCAGGAGAGTAATATAGATGAGGAACAGAGTTGGTAAAAGTAAAGTGTCTGAGATGTGTTCATCAACTGCAACGTGCAGAGATCGGTTCTTAAGGAAACTGTCAAGCCAGCTGCAGAGAGAAGCTGGCAGTCCGAACGACGGCAGTTTGTTGAGCAATCCGTCATGCCAAACTCTGTCGAACGCCTTCAAAATATCCAACGCAATCGCTCGACACTCTCCGTAGTTCTCAATTGCCCTACTCCATATATGAGTGACATAGGACAATATATCTCCTGTCGATCTCTCTTTGCGAAAGCCGTATCGATTATCGCTGATTATTCTGTTGTTCTCGAGGTACTTGAGTGGTTGCTGATTAACTACACGTTCCATGACTTTGGAGATTATGGGAAGCAAGGCAATTGGGCGATAGTTTGAGGGCGTGATTTCTTGCCTTTTTTTGGAACAGGTTGTACTCGAGCGACTTTCCAAGAAGATGGGTAAATTCCTTTTCGGTAAGGCAGAAGAAAAGTCCGGAAAAAAACGGGTGTTATTTTGTTGGCGCAGTTCTTTAACACGATCGATGGCAGGTATTTCGTCCGGCCCTGATGCCTTTTGCGTATCTATTTCTTTAAGGATTTTACGAATATCACGGTGACTTCTGCCATGGTAGTGTTGGTGTGCGATATCGTGGGGAGAGCCTTACCTTACCTTGGAAAACTTCTAAGGTAGAGTGCGATGAAAACCTTTTGGCGAGCATGTTTGCTTTTTCCTTGGCTGTAGTCGCCGGGATGCCATGTTCATCTGTCAAACGTGGGAAAGACGTTTTTGTCAAGTTATTACTTGCTGCCTTTGCTACCGACCAGAAATTACTGGAGCCACTGGTGCATTCTTCTTCTTCTTCGTTGCGAAGGTTGGCAATCATCAAGGATATACGTATTCGTGATACAGCTGATCGGAATAGTTGATTTGTGGTGCAGTTGAACTAGTCTGGCAAATTTCGCAACCAAAAATGGCGTCTTCTCCCCACACTTCTCCTTCCCTGTATTTTTCCTTGCATTATGAGTCGCAGTAAGTGGTATTTTTCTCCCCTCATCTCATCACATGTCCCAAATATTGCAGCTTGTGTTGTTTTTACTGTATGAATAATCTCTTTATCCTTTCTCATTCTTCTCATGACTTCCACATTCGTTATTCTATCGGTCCATTTTACCTTCGGCATTCTGCGGTATATCCATAGCTCGAATGCCTCCAACCTTTTCATTTCTGTCCCCTTAAGGGTCCATGCCTCTGCTCCATAGAACAGTACCATCACATAGCATCTCACCAGCCTGATCTTTAAATCTAGGCTGAGGTCACTACTGCAAAACACCCTTTTCATTTTCATAAATGTTGCTCTCGCCTGTCCTATTCTGGTTTTGATTTCTTCAGTGCACTTGTTGTTTTCATTTACAATGGTACCTAGATATTTATACCTCTTAACTCTTCCTAAGGCTTGGTTATTTACTATGATTTGGGCGTTATTTTGTGTTGTTTTGGATAATATGATGAACTTAGTCTTTTTTACATTTAGCGCCAGTCCGAATTCTTCGCTAGTGTTATTTACTTTGTCTAGCAGCACCTGTAAATCCTCCAGACTAGTAGCTATCAGAATAGTATCATCCGCATGCCTTATGTTGTTAATATGTACTCCGTTAATTACAACACCTTTTGATTCGTCTTCCAGTGCTCTTTTCATTATTCTTCTGAATAGAGGTTAAACAACATCGGCGATAACACGCATCTTTGCCTGACACCTCTTCGGATTTTTATTTCTTCCGTGCTTTTCCCTTCTATCTTCAACTGCTTTTTGATTGAAGTAAAAATTCGTGATGATTTTGAAGTTACGGGTGTCTAGATTTTTCCTTTTAAGGAGCTGGATGAGAAGTTCGTGACGTACCTTATCAAACACTTTGTTGCAATCAATGAAGCATATATAAAGGTCCTGGTTCATGTATTCCTGTCCATACTCCGTTGCGCAAGAACGTTCAGTGCAAAGAGTGCTTCTCTTGTACCCAAGCCATCTCGAAAACCGGACTGAGTCTCGCCTAAATCTTGTTCTAGGATTTTGTACATTCTATTATGTATCAGTTTCAGAAATATTTTTAGCGTGTGATTCATGAGACTAAGAGTTCGGTAGTCTGTACACTGCCTTGCATTATGTTTTTTTTGGAATGATGACATACGTTGATAACAGCCATTCTTTGGGTATGATACCTGTTCTGTATATGGTGTTGAACAGATTTGTAAGATGGTCAGTGTTCTCTTCTTCTACCAATTTTTGAATTTCAGAAGGCAACTCGCCTGGGCCTGCAGCTTTTCCGTCTTTTATGATGGATTACCTCTTGTTCAGTGATCTCATGTCCGCTATCTTCAAGGTTTGTTTCTATTCTGTTAATATCTCTATCATCCTCAAATAGTTCCTCTATGTAGTTCTTCCATATTTTTAATTTCTCTTCAATGTCTGTGATAATTATTCTGCCCCCTTGGTCGGTTAGTATTGTAGGCTGTCTGTTTTTCCGTAATCCTGCTAATTCCTTTACTTTTTTGTGCATATTAAAGCTGTCATGTTTTGCTTGTAGGGTATCTATTTCTTCGCATTTGTTCCTGTAGAACTCTTCTTTTGCGTGTCTTATTTTTGACCGAATTTCCTTCTGTATTCTATTGTTTGTTTCGATATTGTCGTTTGGCCTTCGGCGTTTTTCCATCAGATTTAGAATATTTGAGGTCATCCATCCCTTTTTTTTCTCTTTTTTAACTTTGGTTAGGATTTTCCTGCTGGGTTCCATTAATGCACCCTTTACTTGTTCCCAAATTCTGTTTATGTCTTCCTGGTTATTTTCGAGTATTCTTAGGTTGTTATTGATCTTATCTTTCAATTGTTGTCTTGTTTCTTGGTTCTTTAGACCAGAGACCTCTATATGGTTTGTTGTTGGCGTGATTTTTTGTTTTTCAGCTTTATTAGAAAGCGAGCTATTAGAGGGTTGTGGTCTGATGAGACATCTGCTCCTGGATAGGTCTTTGCTGATTTGATTGCATTTTTATATCTGTTGTTTATCAAGATATAATCGATTTGATTTCTCACTCTATTTTCTGAGTTATCCTGTGGAGATTTCCACGTGTATATTCGACGGTTTGGTAGCTTGAAAAATGTGTTCGATATAATAAAGTCGTTTTCATGACAGAATTGTAGTAATCGATCGCCTCTGTCGTTTCTTTCACCAAGGCCATATTCGCCTACATATTTATCAAGCTTACCTTTGCCAATCTTAGCATTAAGGTCTCCCAATAATATCGTTATATTTCGTGATTTTAAGGATTGTATGATATTATTCACTTCGTTGTAGAATTCCTCAATCTGTTCACTGGGGCATTGTAAAAGTTTATTCTTGATCCCTTGATTGCGTTTGTCCTTAGTTTCGTCGATCACTCGTTTGCATTCGTACATGACGTAGATAATCGATTTCTGATCTCAGCTGCCTAACCTGTACGCCAACCAAGGCGTTGGGTCACGAATTACAGTTCGTGTCAATGGGACTACATAAAAGAAGGTTAAAAAGTTTACTTCAAAATATTATATAAGGAGCAGACTTGCAAAATGCGTTTTGTCTATTTTTGCAAATTTTGTGGAAAAGCAAAAACTGTTAAGGGAAACATATAATGGAAGAAAAACTGTTGTGATGTAGACATCAGGTATTAGTAGTACCACAGAATAGCCAAGAATCAGAATACCGACTCGGAGTTTCCCGCTAAAACAATACATAACCTAAACTTGGGAATAGAACCTGCCGGTTCATAGGCGTCTGCTTGGAATAGCTCGGTCATTACTGTTTCTCGCGTCGTCCCGAGCAGTAGCGGTTCGTTTTAATATTTGCAGATTTTTAGAGGTTCGAAATATTGTGTTACATTATTTTAATTATTATAGACTTTGAACTATTTAGTATAGCGTTTAGTGTAGTTCAATTTGGGATATTTAATTTTGTTAAAAATATGCAATCTTATAAGAAAGCTGGTATGTGTGCTGCAAGAAATTGCCATAATGCCCAGTATAATTCAGGCAAGAGTTTGACATTATTCGTATCTATATAATATTTTTTAACTAAACAATTTTATAACCCTACATTAGAATTAAAAAAGGAGCCGTTTAAATTTATCAAATAATGTCAAACTTCCACACACCCAAACAAAAAGCAAAAGGCTGAACCTTTTGGAGTTCCTATAAATCCCAAAGTCGCAAAAACAGACGTTTTAAATACGAACGGCCAATTGACCTGCTCTTTAAACACCTGCATAATCGACAGTGCAATAAAAACAAAATACCGTCAGGCGGTTTAGTAGGGCATAATTTAGATTTTAGCATTCAAATACTCTTGATAATGGCCTCATCAAGCCGAAACATATGTAGAGTAAAATATCTTATTAGATTATTTTGAAACATCTAAAAGCAGTGTACTAATTATCCCTAGTATTATTGAAAAATTAAATGTTTTTTATTTTATTTTACTTATTATTATTATATTATTATATTCATCTCAAGGGCCAGGCAATGGGTAGTTGCTTGTCATCGAGAAGATCTTTCAGAGAAAATAGAACGACTTTATTCTAGTTGCCGGTTATGTAGAGATCATTTTGAGGAAAAAATGTTTGCTAACGATTTGCGTAATCGACTACATCCTCATGCAGTTCCAACTATATTTCCATCTTTGGATGGTGCCTCAACCTCAAATTACGATCATAGTTATACCCCTTATGCGGTACCTGCTTCAATAAGTTAGCATTCACCTACAACAGATTGTACAGGGTGTCCCAAATTCGAGCCTCATCATTGGGATCTCGGGAAGTAGAAGAGGTACAAGGTCGGTTAAATGGAGGCAAAGTTGCGCGATTTGATGCTGATCAAAATGCCACTTTACAAGTTTAAAAATTCCTAACACTTCCGAAGATTTTTGGAAAAAACCGAATATTCGCGCTTTCATTTTTATTTTTTAGGACTCTATTTGAATAGATATAACAAAATAAATTTCACATTCACATTGCAGCTTTTTCTATTCTGCCAGATGCTGTTATCAGATTTTCAAACCGACGTTTCGTATTTGAGCTACCATCATCAACTTTGTTTTTTTAAATACGGCCCTGCATTTTTTATTACCGATTTTAAAAGCTGTTAAGATCCCAAAACCAATGATGTATTGCACTTATTTGAAAAATTAATATTAGTGACATTTTCCATAAGAACTCATGTGTTAGAGAGAGACAGAAAACAGATTTTTGGTAAGATCTTACCAAAATCTTATCTTATTAAAATAATTTTTTCGAAAAAGTGCAATACAATAATGAGAATGTGAAATTTATAATTTGTTCCATATCTAATCCCACACAACTATTTACTTGGGTAAATTGCTAAAAATATCGCCTAGAGCCTATGGTTTGAGGGTTGACACTTTAATAATTATATTATTTATTACTCACTTTTTATGGTAGTTTTGAAGCCTTCTTTATGCAAGACGTTAATGCGTAAAAAAAGATTTTTGCTTTTAATCCTATTAAAAATTTATTTTCTGTCTCTCTCTAACACATGAGTTCTTATGGAAAATGTCACTAATATGAGCATTGGTTTTGGGTCCTTAGAAGCTCTTAATATCCGTAATAGAAAATCCAGGGCCGTATTTAAAAAAACAAAGTTGATGATGGCAGCTCAAAGACGAAACGTCAGCTTGAAAATCTTTGTCCTTCTCAGAAAGTGGCAAATTTTATTATCACGCAAGTGTCTCAACTTAACAAAAACAGTAGAGGTCGAAAGTATTCCTACGAATTTAAATTATTTTGTTTAGAAATGTACTTTACAGGTCCTAAATTGTATAAGAAAAAATTAATGAACACTTTTTGCCTTCCATTTTCACAAAGTCTATTGACACTTATTAGTGCTATAAAGCCAAAACCTGGATTGGACCAGGATAGTTTTTTTCATATACTTAAATTAAAAGTAGAAAATTTCACGGAAGAGAGAGTATGCACACTTTGTGTAGATGAAATGGCCATCAAAGCAAATTTAATGTACAATAGATTTACAGACATAGTTACCGGATTCGAAGATAGGGGAAATGGCAGTAGAGCTTTTAAACCAGCAACAACTGCCATGGTTCTTATGGCAAGGGGAATTTGCTTGAACAGGAAACAGCCGTTAGGCCATCTTTTCTTTGGTACAAGCTGCCCAGGAAATATTCTGAAAGAAATTATTGAAGAAGCTATATTTAAGTTAAAGTCAATTGGACTGAATGTTGTTGCTGTTGTATCAGATATGGGATCAAATAATTTGATGCTACTCAATTTCAGAGAGCGTCGAAAAAACTCATGTGTGTTAAGTTACTTCATTCTGGAACTGAAAATTGTGAAGGTG
>MU188353.1:52206-63782 GCA_016904865.1 Pissodes strobi
TTTATGCTTTATCTTGTGTTTTGTTTATTATTTTATCCCTCCCTTCCTTCCCAGTAATAAAAAATATGTAACCAATAACAAACATCATATTTTGTATAATTGCTTCTCCAAAATTTAAAAATTTCAATTAGGTATTTAATGAATACAAATTTTTTTTTTTTTAATTAAATGAAATTATTTACTTTGTCTTTAACTATTTTTATAATGAGGTCAAGTCATTTGGATGCCTTTTGAATGTATTGAAATCGTCTATAACAAAGCCTGCGACACAGCCTTAATTTGCAAATTATTTAAAAATGTGTTATTTAAATTACCAAAGAAATTTATTTTTTGATAGTTCAATTAATAGTTGTGTCGTATTATTTATTAAAATTGCATTTCGTAACTGATTTACAACTACAAAATAAAATTCAATATCGGTGTCCATATAAAATCCCTATTCTGGCGTTTAAATTTTGATGATTAATGGCGGATGGGTGAGGCTTAGGCCCTATTGTCACCACTGGATTTATCATTCCCGAGCGTCACAAGTGGACCAATGCCATAAGTAGCGTCTCGCCGCGGTGGGGAGACTGATCCCGACTTCTGCCGAACGGCACGTATTATGGCCTACTGTTTAATGTTTACATTTTTATTTTTACTTTGTCTTTATACAGCGCCCTCCGCTCGCTGCGGGGCACAACCAACAAAAACTAACCCAAGGCATGCCAATAAAAAAAACTTGCAAGGGGTCGTCGAACTAATCACTTTGCGTTCTAGAGGCGCGAGCTTCACCACCTGAGCCAACCTCTCACATTCCTGCTTTTCTCGAAAATTGTTGTGCAAACGCGTGAAGTGAAAAAATGTGTAAACAACGTTGTCGAGCGGAATTCGGGATGAGGCTCCCATAAACGGTGAGACGCTAATTCCACCATAAACCTATATACCTACCTACTATGTGATCCGCCGATCCGTAGCCTTTGGATTCTTTCTTGTACGTATTTATACATTCTGTTCATTTATTTGGCAACTAGCGGAATTCTGCGCTCCTAAGAATAAATCTCGTATCTTCATGAAGTCCCAAATTGAGATATCAGCGTTTAAAGTTTTTGCCATAGCATATTTGTTTGATAACTAATTTTAAATATTTTTGATGTGTAAACATGTTATGCGGCGGTATAAAGGTAAATCTCGGCAAATGGGACGGAAATCATATGTGGGGACGGAAAAATGAAGGCCTATATATGTAACCGGGTATGACCAACTTAAAGTGTACTGCATCCACGCATTGAAATAAATAAATAAATATTAGTTTAGACCCCGGCCCGTTCAACAATCAAATTTTGTCAGAGAAATATAGCAAGTTCGGGCAGATGACGTGGAAGAGACGAAGATAAAAGATAGGGATTGAATTGTGGTCGGGCCTGCTCCTCAATATATTATTATACTATATTCGCAGTGTATTCGGATCCATAGGTTGATGTTATTCCTGGTGGCATTAGATTTTCATGTCGAATTTGTGCAGTGAATTAATCCACTCCGATTGAAGCTGCCAGTAAGTATTATTAAAGAATCCTAACTAATATTATAAATGCGAAAAATTAAAATAAGTAATATTATAAATGCGAATGTGTTTGTTTGTTTGTTTCTTACGCTTTCACGCATAAACTACTCAACCGATCATCATGGAATTTTGCACAGATATTTTCAAGAGTATAGTAAAGGACATAGGGCACTTTTACCCGCGGCTTCACTCGCGTTGATTATTACGGTTAGTTTGGGTTATCATTAAATGTGTACAGATATTTTGAAGAGAATAGTAAAGGACATAGGACACTTTTAGCTTTTTTTTATTTTGGGAATGCCTTGGTTTAGTTTTGGTTAGTTTTTATTCGTTGCGCCCCTGTAGCGAGCGGAGGACTATGCATGAAGTGTAATATTAGACATTCTAATGCAAAGGTTACAAATGTAAACATTAAACAACGCTCGTCAGGCGATATATGTGACGGGAATGCTTTTTTGCAGGCTGTCTGTAACCGTTAGTGTAGAACGTGTTCTTTCTGACGCCAGAATATAGGCAACCAATAACAAATAAGTTGTTGCCTATATTCAGGCGTCACGCGGCCTAAGGTGGCATTAGATTTTCATGTCGATGATGTCAATATAGGATATGTTTACACATCACTGCCTCGAGTACTAGCAGATTCGCTCAATTTTTTGTAGATCATAGGGCTAGGCCCGGGTTACCAGATGTTATCCAAATGGAGGACTGGGTCCTCCATTCTCAGATAAAATTTAATTTCCTTCTTTGTACCTAAAATGTCTTTCATTCCATTAATTAACTGAAAATATTTCAAACGATTATTTTTACAGATTTTTTCGACGGGTTCTACGTTGCCATCTGTGATCGTCCGCAGACAATACCTATTGTGTTTTTTTCTAGTAGATGTCAGTAATAGTCAATATAGGTGTCGCAGTGATTCCCCGATTTCGTTTTAAGCCCGTAAAACCAATAATAAAGTGCGATTCTAAAATTCGTGAATTGTGCATCTACACACTTGTCATGGTAGGCGTTTTCAAACGAGTGTCTCGCGACAGTCTTGATTTTGGCTGCCAGAAAGGTTGAATGTTACTAACTTACAAAGTAGTTAATATATCATAGTTTTAGTTGGATAAAGCAAAATATTTCGTAAAAAGTGCATCCAAAGTACGAGCACGTATTACAATAAGTAATATTTCATTTTTCGCATGGCTCTCCGCTCGCTACCGCTCGCTACGGGGGCTCAAGAAAAGGAAACTAACAAACGTAACCCAAGACACCAAATATCAAGAAGAAAACTGTTTGCTAACCAAAACTAACCCAAGACATACCCAAAATCAAGAAAAAAACTGTTTAGAAACTTAACCGTACAAAAAACAAAAAAAACTGACGGGGTTTGAACCCGGGCCGCGGCCGATAGTCGCCGAAATGAGACCTAACCATCTAAACCTCTAGACCACGACGCCTCTTGCTCAAAACGATTGCATCACGAAGACATCGAATGTAATCGCTCGAGTTAACGCCACCTACACTAGATAGATAGCCTTGGATGCGTGTTTACCTGGATGGCAGCCAAAATCAAGACTGTCGCGAGACACTTATGTTGTCAACTGTCTTGAAATTAAATCTACTGAGACAAATCTTTGGAGAATAATCGCCAAAAACATTTAACTAATCCTATTAATAATGGCTAATTCTCTTACCAGGATTTGAAGTATTTGCAAATTGCAATTTACGGTTCTCCGTCGGTATCTCCATTTTTGTGCCTGCCGATCATCTAGATTCTTTGAATCCTTCGATTAGGAGTGTCGCATTAACTCTGAATGTACTTTATTTAGTACAATTATTGTGATTTTGCAAATATTTGGTAGCTAATTTTTTTAACCCGCCTATTTCGAATGTGCTAAGTCATGACAGAGGCACAGCTTACCAAATCCAATAATAGATATGTGTGGTTTGTAGTAATGTCTTCCAACCGAGCTGTGTCAAAAAAAAGGAAACTTTATAAAATCCCCGATAACTTGATATATTGTTCAGCAGATTGCAGAGATTTGGCTGCGAGAACTAGGGAGAATATCAGATTCAATCCTTTTTATGCCTTGTGCAAAATCTACAGGCAGAGTTAAAACAGAAGACAACTACATTGCGCGCTTAAAGGAAAGCTCGACCGTTTTTGAAGGAGATGCAGCACAGATGGAGTCTAACTTTCGAGGATACATTGAAGAATATCAGGCGGAAATATCAGGCCTACGATTTCAGCTAACAACAAAGGGATGATATAATTAAAAGCTATGAGGAGAAAACCTTTGTACGTTGTGAGACGCAAACAACATCGATGGCGCACACGAATTCATCTTAAACTGACTTCAAATCGTATTTTTATAATATGTTCTTCAGCGACTCCGACCTTCATCGGTTCATTCAAAGAAGCAATGGTGCAAACGGACGTTTTAGATGTACGTAGGTTGCTGTCACTTAAGGATTAGGTAAAACAGACACGCTCTATGGGAAGTCTTGGTGTGGCTAGGGAGACCCAGAATACGATGAGCATGCAAGCGATGTCTGATATGCATGTCCGTGATACTTTGATTGATGATGCTCTGTTTGTCTATAATATGTTATTGCGTGTTCAGATTTCTCGCTCGACTGAGACGGAGTTTCATGGCGGTGATTGCATAAGCGGTATGCCCCTGGACTGCGAGAATATTGGCTGCTAGTGATTTGACGGGCGGTGGTGTAGATCAGCAGGTGTTTCAACTGACAAAATTTGTAGTTATATGGAAGTTGGGTGTCGGGCTGAGTCCACCTCATTGCGAACTTGGAACCCGCTGGCAGCCCAGACCGATCCTGTGGGCGGAGAGGTGTGGACCGTCGAGAACAGTTTGAGCATCGCAGAGAGTGTGAGCGGTAATCTAGATGTTGGGAGTGCAGGTGTTGGGGGTGATGTGAGCAAGAATAAAGTGATATTTTTGACGGATAATTATGGTAGAAATATGTGCAATTATTTTGATAAGTTGTCTGATGAATTTTCGTTTCAAATCATATGCAAACCATTGGCTAAGTTTGGTGATGTAGTTAAAAGCATAGAATCCTTTATAAGAGCCTTAACTATATCAGATTTCGTCGTGGTTTTGGCGAAAGTTAATAATGAAGACATTTCTATAAGAACTATAACTGCATTGGCGAATAAGCAGTGCCGGATTTACAATAAAAGCGCCCCTAGGCACTTTTCTCCAAGCGCCCCCCAACATTTTTATTATCGGTATAAAAAGGAGAAGGTTAAAGTATTATCGTAATTTAAAAAAAATGCGCATAATTTTAATTATATCTACTTGCCAACATAACATAAAAATATGTATACTGAGTACTGCATTATAAATACACTAATAATAATAATACTTTTATTACAAATAAAAGAGCAAAACAATTAAAAAATAAAATGGGTATCAGTTAAAAAAAAATTACATACAAATATAAACTTTAACAAGAAATATTTTATATTGTTTTTTTTTTTTGGCAAACTCACATATTATTTCTTGAAAATAAACTTTATTAGTAATGTCATTGTTCATATGAAGTACCACCAAGTTAGTTAGAATTTCTTGGCCAACCGAGTTCCGTTAGTACCTACGTTTTTGTTCGATTTAGTGTCGAGAATTATGTTTCTAATGATGTATTTGTAATTGGTAGTGTTAAAAAATTCTTCACATTATCTCGATATTTGGAAACATAATGTCTCTAATAAATTTTAGATAGTGTTTGATATTGTTGATGTCATCAAACTCTTTAATGAAATATTTATATTCGACGTTCTCCTTAATGAATAATTTATCTTAAATTAATTAGCGCGGATCTCTGGATCATCCATAGTATTTATATAACTTAAAAATCCAAAATCAACGCCCAAGTTCTTGGTTCCCGTAGTCCAGGATATTATTATAAACGTTAATCATAAAAGCACTTTTTCCATCAAACGTGACATCTACGCTACCGCCTTCATCAAATTGTCTTTTTCTTGTTTTTTTTTTCTTATAAATTTTTCTTGCTGTAGATAAATCTGTATAGACACTTTGGAGTTACTTACGGGTCACATTTTTCCAACACGTCGGACCAAAATGCAATTAAAATTTTCATTTCTAATGAATTAAAATCCGTAAGTAGCCCCGTGGCCTCAGATCTTGTTATTGGTTTTTCAGAACTATTTTTGGATATAGCTGATATCGAATCATCCATTCTAGGAAGTTACAAGGGCTTTACAAGCGTCTGCCCTGGCTGACCAACAAGTTATTAAAAAAGCTTTGCAAACCATAATTTTAGAAGATTTATTTTCTGTGGACTGATTAGTTTTTGTAATTGCTTTTCCTGTTCCAAACTATTTTTTTAATATACTCCATCTCCCTGTAGATGCGTAAGAAAATGTATAAACCTTGTGAACAAAACTAAAATAGATACTAAATATAGATACCTTGCCACTATCCGGAGTATCATGCTTTTTTATGTGCAACTTCAAGAAATCGTCATATTCAGAGATTAGTTCCAGTCCAGTAAGCCAAACAAATTTTCAATTTTTAAAGAACAAAATTTTTCTTCTGTCCAACGAGAGGCAGCTCATGTGTGCTTAAAAACTTTACAACACTGACGACTTGTATTCGAATATTTTGCCATTAAAGCTTTGGACTATAATATACTGACGATGTAGTTCTGTGTCTATTTTTCCCAATATTGAGGATCGTGAAATAAATATTCTGGCATTATTTCGGTGTTTAGCAGATGTTTCTTGTTCATCTATACGATAAACGGTTTTCCAATCATTGAAACCAGACTTAAAAGACGAATCATTTCCAAATACTTTATTCCAGCATACCACCATTCTAGTTGACTCAGACAATAGAGCCATTCTCTTCTATTTAGTTCCCGATTAAAAGGATTTGAAAAAATAGTTATTTGTTTTACTAGGCAGCAAAGTAGTAGATTGACTGCCGCGGCTGATAGTCCATAGCCGAGCGTAGCGAGGCTAGGAATTTAGCTAAGGCAGTCAATCTACTTTGCTGCCGAGTTGAACATATAATTTTTTCTCCGATTGTTTATAATGATATACGTATATTGTATATTTGCAAATTATTACAATTCCCACAATCTTTTTATTTTTCCTGTAGTGATAAATTAAAATTTGATAGAAATCGCAATTGTTGGAACGGTTGGTTGCTATGGAAATGTATATGTCCATAATAATTATAGTTTGACAACTTATGTCAAACGTTTTATTCCCATGGAGACTAATCATTTTGCTGCCTAGGCAGCAAAGTACTCACTTTGCTGCCAAGGCAGGAAAAGTAATACTTTGCTGATTGATATGTGTCTGCAAAATTAATATTTGCTGTCAATCGGAGAAAAAATATATTTCTTGATGCATACCGATTGGTTTTATTATAAAACCGTGCAGATTAACTTAAACCAATTTTTCTAAATTTTGTTTTGGTGGACTTTTCAAAAGGCATTCTATTATTTGCTGCTGCTTTAAATCCCATTTTGCTGGGTTGATATTTAATACAAGTGATCCGTTTTCGTAGAATCTAAGTAAAGTTATCTTTTTTTTTTTTTGGTTTCCGGTTTTCTCAGGTATGAATTAATTAAAAAGCCAAAACGCCGGCTAATGCCGCGCAGTGCATTGAGACAATGTATATTTGTGGACATACGGCAATTATCCAAAATTCCTAACTGGATTGAGTTTTGTAAACAAATGTCTCCTAAGAACTTCAAAACCAACCTAAAAACCTTAGCAGGTCCTTATTAAAAAAAAAAACAACATTGTTGAAGTGCAATTTTTTTAGCACGTATGTGATTTGAGGCTCGATGAAACGTAAAAAGAGATCTATAGGATGTAGCCTGTGACAGAATGAGATAGAACACATTTATACAGTTGTTACATGTTTATTAAGAGTAAAAAGTAGTTGTCGTCCGATCACGGAAGTTAAGCAACGAATTTTTTTGATATGCAGAGTGTTTCCAGATCGATTCGTTATATGCATATCTTATCTAAAATACAATAAAATTTACCAATTTATGCTTAAATTTACAATGTGGTCCACTGAGATCTGCAATTTATAGAAATTGTTTCATTTCAAACACATTTTTTTCGAATAGGAGACCATGAGTGTGTATTTTATCATATCTTTAAACTCGCAACAACTTTTCTGATTTTAATATTTTTTGCGTACTCTGTAGATTGTTTAACTTGTAGCAATACTAAGTACACTTAATATGGTTAGCGAATGTTATGCACGAACCCCGATTATTTCGATTTGGATTTGGTTACTAATAAAAGTTTCCCATATGTGCTATATTATATCTACTTCTTTGTTTTCGCACTTTGGCACTATCACTATATCCACATTTGCCTATATTTCCATCCTCTGTGCAACGGCGCCCCTTTGGGGCTTGGCGCCCCTAGGCAATTGACTAGTATGTCTAGTGGTAAATCCGGCCCTGCGAATAAGTGTTTTTTTACTAATCTAGTTTTATGTAGTAATAAGTATCTTACCTATGAATGCAACTTTTCAGAATGACAACAATATGTTTTACCGTATAAATAATAAGATTTTAAATTGTATGTCAAAGTTATATTTTTATTCTAATAATATTAGGTTCCTTAATTTGCAAAATTAAAAGTTATTTTAGAAATAGTATTTATTTGAATTCCAGGGACAGGCCAATGTTGATAAGCCTTATTTTTGACGAGATTTCGAACTAATATTGCTTTGAGAGCTTTAAAGCCCTAACCCATATAGAGACTGTTGTCAATTATAGCATTTCTTCTGGGCATTCGCTGTTTACGGATCAAAAGAGACCTAACTATCAAATTTTGTGAGGTCTGTCTGTCTGTCTGTCTGTAACTCGATAACTCAAAAACCACTTAATCAATTTTAATCAAATTTGGTATAAAAATTCTGTGGAAGCCGTCGACAAGGCCATAAGTTTTTTGTGGGGGCCCCCACACTGACTTATATATAAAAATCATAACTCGAGAACCCAACATTTATATTCAGAATTAGATACAATTAGAATACTTATTAATGTAATTCCGTGCCTGCTAGTTCATTGTTAAATGGCAATATATGAACCTTAATTTCTTTGTAATTAGTTCTTTTTTAAGTTAAAAAAACAGCTGAGTTATTCTCATTTCAAAAACGCTCTTCCATTTGGTCCGCCTGTTATATAATTAACATTCTCAGGTTGAGGAGGACATGGAGAACGTGAAGTATAAGTTAGTTGATGGAAAATTGAAGTTGAAAAATGGTGTTATTCCTCATAAATTTGACTGTCAAAAAAAGCGACGAAGGTAGCGCCCAAACCGCACTTTTACGAAAAAGGCTTGACTAAAAATGCGTCTTCTACATCTTCTACTCAGGAAATTAACTTTGTGGATTGTGGAGACGTTAGAGTTGAAATTGACCCAATATCTTCACCGTCTCATTTATGTGATGTCATTAAGAAATTTACACGCAATAGATCGATATAAGTTAATATAAAAAAAATAAAACACCGGATAAATCTCACACACACCGCGCAAAAGAAAATACAGAAGCAGACCATACAGAACCAAATATGATTTGAAATACATCAACGTCTTCTTCAAGCGAAGAAGGTTCAATCTTTGAAAGTGATAATGAGTCGACGTCTTCTCGAGACACTTTTCAGGGTTCTACTTCTTCATGTGCATACAAGAGGCACATGAAAGATAATGAATATATCAATAGAGCCCAAGCTGCTTTTCAGATGGCCTTCTTAGTCATACTTCTGTATAATACTTTTATCAGAAACAATCAAATCTAGCGATGTAAATATAATGGCCACTTAAAAAAAAATCCGAATTGATCAGTCTCCTTGTCTACTCGCGATAGACTTTGGATTTACTAAAAGGTTATATGGCAAAAATAGTAAGAACGACGTTACCTTTAATTACCAGCTGTATGAATGAATTAATTAATTAAATCCTCCAAAGGAGAAAATACAGATACATATTCCAATCTCTTTTAGGAGCAGATACAATAAAGTGCAAAAAACATCATTGATTGTTTTGAAGTTCAAATTCAAAAGCCAAGCAGTGCCGTACAACAAGCTCTCACTTGGTCTAGTCACAAGGGCTGCAACACAATTAAATATTTAATTTCCATTACTCCAGAATCCAGAGTGTCTTATAAATTATGTTTCCGATGATTACTGCGGCGGAGCTACTGATACTTGTATTTTCGAAGATTGTGGCATTGTTTTCTTAAAAAGACAATGACTGTGCTTCCTTTAGGCCTCGTTGCTTTAGCCGACGGAGGTTTTAAAAATATAGTCCATTTGTTGGATCAGAAAGGCTGTACACTATTACGGCCACCAGATATAAAGGCAGATAACATCCCAATAAAAACCGAAGTACATGCATACAGGCAACTAAGAGGATCGGATTACGGTAATTTTGTTGTCTACTTCCACACGCTTGCGAGCGTCAACCTTCAGAGCACTCTTTTTAAATCAAGGTAAAAGTAAAGTTTATTGAAATTAACTTTAGGGTAAATAAATACACTTTCTCCAAAATGTCTGGACACATTTTATTATATCGAAACAGTATTTTTCATCATACACTACTTCAAAACCTTGTACCATGTTACTAAAAATAACTTCAAAATTAAGTGCTGCTGCACAAAATAGACCTTTTTGTTTTTTAGCAATATATATTTGGAGCTGAATTTGAGTATAAAGAAACAAGCATAACCTTTGGATGCTCCCGTGGGGGTAATTTTTATCTGTGCATGTACAAAATTTAGGTGTTTGTGAGCGTCCAGCCGGTGGTGTTCGAACCTTAATAAAACAAGCCGTGCATGTAAGAGTCTGAGCCTCCAGGAGTACATACTCATCATACTGGAGGTTCTAAGAATAGTATCTCTGTCCGTCAGGGTGTAACCAATCTGGAAGGGTCGCTCCAGCTCTGACTAAGCCCGGACGCATATTCGTAAATTCCCGACGCGTTATCTTCCGAAGTTCATTCGTAAATAACAGACGTGTCGGACTAACGCGTCAGTTTACAAGACTCCCTAGTGCGTTAGTTTTAGTAATATTTCACTTTTCGCATGGCCCTCCGCTCGCTACGCCGCTCAAGGAAAAGAAACTAGCCAGGTGCTAACCCAAACGTAACCCAAGACATACCCAAAATCAAGAGGCAAACTAACCCAAACTAACCCAAGACATACCCAAAATCAAGAAAAAAACTGTTTAGAAATATAATCTTAAAAAATAATAAAAAAAGCAACGGGGTTTGAACCCGCGCCGTCCAGGTAAGATCCAACCATTTAAACCTCTCGACCACGACAGCTCTTGCGACAGATTGATTGAATCATGAAGCCATATTGTAATAATGAGTAATTTGGTATAGTAAATCGTCGGGTATTTACAAATATGCAGCCCGGACAGGGGTCTCATTGGGTGAATGCTGTCCAGCGAAGCCCACTCATAACAGAACGAACGAACGAACTAACAACTAACCTCAATCGTTTACGTTGGTAGTTGCACAATGAGAAAATATAAATGGTAAAAAATGGTTGTACGCATGACGAATGGCCCTTTGTTCGTTTCGCTCACTCCGGGGGGCGCAACCAAACAAAACTAAACCAAGGCATGCCCGAAACTCAAGAAAAAAATATGTGCATTTGTAACATTTGCGCTATATTTAGCCGCTCCTAGGATAATAAACTAGGGTGTGTATTATGTATTCTTGGATCGGGACTAGAATAAATTAATGTTTTTCATTAAGACCCAAAGACAAAGACATGCAAAATAGAAAAAAAATCATAAAATACACGTTTTAAAAGAGGTTTAAAGCACTCGCACGTTAAGAAAATCCCCGCAAGCGGGTCGTTTGTTTCTAGTTTCGCAATTTCGTGGTCGAGCAAAAAAATATGGTCTCTGCTTATGTAAATTTTTAATTTATTAAAAGCATTGGCAACGTTGTATTTTGGGAAAAAAAGTTCGCGCCTTGGTGAGATAGCAATGATGCCAAGTTTAATACGTTTAA
>MU188354.1:0-39928 GCA_016904865.1 Pissodes strobi
CATATTAAAAGGCGCTTTTTGCATATGTACTTACAGTTAAAGAAAACTTCAATATTAGCACCTCTAACAGAATAAGCCAGTACATTTTGTCTTATCAAGCAACATAAAATGTATTACTAAAATAGTATATATTAGATTTTAAGAGTATTTGACAACGTCATAAATCACAAGTACCTACATAGATATCTTATAAAATCGAATATCTAAGGACTTGAAAAAATTGTTAGTGTATTTACTTGAATTAAAATTGCCAATATATATAGAATTACTGGTAGATATTTGTTCAAGATTTCCACTAGAGTTTCCAAACTGACTGAATTCGCATCAGTCCATTTAATCAAGCCTTGTTATTAACATTTTATTTGAAGTTATTTTTATCATTATTTAATTGTAGATTTCTTTCGTTGACACAGTGTATAATACAATTTCATTTTAGCAATGAGTGAAATTGTCATAATTTAGGATAAGAATTTCATATTTCTAGGAATTTTCGTGACAACAAAAATGGGCCCTGTCGATTTTTCCCAATTTATTCATAGACCACCCTACTAAAAAAAAATCTAATCAATATTCAAGATTCTTGAGAATAACGAAATTAAATGAAATTTTAAAAGATATGGTGAGATCGGCATCTTGATACGTCACAAACTTGCATTGTGCAAACCTTTTTGTCCAGCAGTGTATATAATTCGTAGATAAACATTTGGGGTTTTTAATTAATAACCTGCTACAAGTATTGGGTAATACCTCTAATTCGTTCTTAACATGTACGTTTTCAATTACCTTAGAGGAAAAATTAATATTTAATTTTTCCAGAGCTTTATTGAGCTGTAATTTAAAAATCAAGAATATGCAGAAATGAATTTAATCTATGGACTTGCCAATGGCAATTCTTATGAATCCAGAGATAAGATGAACACAAACAATGCTAAAGCTCCGTAACAACACAAAAAAACGGAGCGTCAACAACCGTCAGCACAGTGAAAGGGAGCCCTCAAGGAGGTGTTCTCTCCCCCTACTATTGACACTAGTAGTGGATAAAATCCTTGCTACTCTAAGTAGACCTGGATTTATAGTTTTAGGCTACACAGACGACTTAGTAGTAATAATAAAGAGCAAACTTGACGGCGTAATTTCTGGAACGCATGCAAAATGCCCTAAACATAATCAAGAATTGGAGGGAAGGGGAGGGACTCTCCCTAAATCCTAGGAAAATCATTCTTGTCCCGTTTACAAAAAGAAGGAAGCTAGAAATTAAAGCGCCCATCCTACATGGAACACAGTTAACTTTTTCCACCGAGGTAAAATATTTAGGGGTCACAAGCATTTAGAAAACACCATCTCCAAAGCCATAGCGGCAATCTGGACATACCGGAAACTAGTTGGCAAGACATGGGGCCTAAAACCAAAAATGGTATATTTAATCTACCAAACAAAAACAACGCACATGGTCATCTATGCCTCGCTGGTATGGTGGCCAAATCCCATCAGGTCACCGCTCGGACCAAACTTAATAAAGTGCAAAGGCTGATATGCCTGGGAATTACAAGGACAATGTCAACGTGTCCTACCGCAGCCTTGAAGGAACTGCTGAATATGCCTCCTCTTCATTTCAGTGTGAAGAGTGAGGCGATTATCAGTGCTCACAGGCTATTTCAAATAGGCAACTTCAAGCCTGGAGATTTGATTGGTCACCAGCGCATCTTTGAAGAAATATAACTGGAAAATGCCAGCAAACCAAGTGACCAAATGACGGTCATGTTGGACCGGTAAAAAACCACCTAAAGCCAATTGACATAGCAGGAGACGACCAATGCAGATTTTGCAATAATGCAACTGAAACCGCAGAACATCTACTCTGCCAATGTACAACCCAACTCTGCAAAAGACTCAAATACCATGAAGGAGTACAGTTATCACATCAAGAAGTGAGTCAACTACCTCGCAAGAAAATAGCTTCGTTTGAAAGAAGCCTACGTCTCTTGGACACACATTAAGTTGTAGAGTCATGCACAAAATATCTGTAAAGGTAGCAGTGCCGAAAACGACTACCTAGTAATCTGCAATATATGAACCCAGAAGTCATTATGAACAGACATTTACAAATATACATAATTGATATGACTGATTTAAGAAATCCACTCATCACACTGAGTTATTTTGTATGCGGACGCGTAGTACATTTTGTTTTGATCGCGTCAATAATTGGTTGAACATTCCATAACTTTTTGTCTTTTTTTAGTCTCATCAGTAACTTCAAGATTATTTACCAAATGCATGCAATTACGAAGTTTAAAAACTTATCGCAAGGAACTGTTGTCACTGCGGATATTTTTGAAGTTTTTTTGTAGCACATTTGAATTCTTGACATTTTGACGCAACCAATTAGTATACAAGAGCCAACTACCTTTTGTATTCTAAAGCTCTGGATCTAGCTGGTGGTAAATTATCCTGCAATGTTCGAATATTGCTTTCGTCCGCGACTAATTCCCAAAATTCATCACTAGGTACTGGCTAAAATACCTGAAAGGTGACAAATTTCTTTTCTCTTCGACAATCCATTCATAGCTTCGGCAATATTCGTTTGAAAATTTTTATCTTTCCATTTCATTTTCTTTCTGTCAGCAGCTGATTTATTTTTCATTATTCCCTTCTCTATTTTCAAAATTAATCGCCAGGTACTGGCAAAAATATCTGAAATGTGACAATTTTTTTCTCTCCCCTCGGCAATATCCGGTTAAAAGCTTTTGTTTTTCCATTTCGTTTTCTTTCAGTCCGCAGCTCATTTGTTTTCCATAATTTCCTTTCTGATTTCTGACAACGGAATGTTATCATCATCAAAATCTGATTCGTTTTCCGGTTCATTATTGTCAACAGGAGCTTGACGCAATTCAGGAGCATGCACTCTGCTTTGGTCAAAATTGATGATGCTTCATCTACTTTGAAGCCTAATCCCTTCTCATTGTCGTCATACTCGCTTTCAAAGTCATGATTATCATCATCAGAAATTAGATCTACGTAAATTTCATTCCATTTTCTCGTTAGTTCCTCATCGGTGAGAGGTTTCCTCACATACGCAGGATTATCTGAGATGCAAGAAAGAAATCACTAATGCCGATTACTGAACTGACAAAACTGCTGAGAGAGAAAGTTTTAGGCATGAATCACGTCAATTATGTTAACTAACCCTAAAGGTCCTAAACTTTACTAATACCAATAATTTAGCAGGAACAAACAGAAGTTGAGGAAGCAGTAGTGAATGCAGCAGAAAATTACCCTGCTACCATAACGGGAAGAATTTGCAGCAATTCTTAACGATTCACTGGTGCCTATCTAGAAAATTTTGGTAGAAAACTTCCCGTTTCATTTTCTTCCTGTCGGCAGCCGATTTGCTTTTCACGATTTCCTTTCTTATTTTCAAAATCTATCGCTGAAGGGTGACGAATTCCTTTTCCCTCCGACAAACCATTCTTTAGCAATAGCTTTGGCAATATCCGGTTGAAAGGTTTTGGCTTTCGATTTCGTTTTCTTTTTGTCGTTTTTATAATTTTCTTTCTTTTTTTACAAACGAAATGTTATCATCATCAAACCTTGATTCATTTTCCGGTTCAATAATTTCAATAGGACCTTGACGCACTTCAGCAGCATGCACTCCGTTTTAGTTAAAACTGATGGTGTTATCATCTACTTTAAAGCCTAATCCTTTCTCATCGTCCTCCTACTCGCTTTCAAATTCATGATCCCGTCCGAAAAATAGTTCATGTTCATCATCAGAACTTAACTCTATATAAATTTCATTCTATATTCTCCTTAGTTCGTCATCAGTGAACTATTAAGTTCTTTTCTCTCTGACAATTCATTTTTTATCCATAGCTTCGGCAATATCCGGTTGAAAGCTTCTCTCTTCCCATTTCGCTTTCTTTCTGTTGGCAGCTAATTTGATTTTTATAATTTTATTTCTTATCTCTGACAACGGAATGTTATCATTATCAACATTTGATTCATTTTGCTGTTCAATAATGTCAATAGGACCTTGACGTACTTCAGCAACATGCACTCCATTTTGGTTAAAACTGATGATGTTATCATCTACTTTAAAGGCTAGTGCGTTCTCATCGTCCTCATACTCGCTTTCAAACTCATGATCTCGTCCGAAAAATTGTTCATTTTCTTCATCAGAACATAGGTTTACATAGGTTTCATTCCATATTCTCCTTAGTTCGTCACATACACCGAATTATCTGAGAGGGAAGAAAAAAATCACGGATGAATCACGTCAATCACGTCAACTAATCTAAAGGACCTAAACGTTGTAGATTGTAGATCGCTAGGAAGTGATCTGGGCTAGTTTCAGACGCCCGGCACTGCTACCTTACAAATATTTTGTGCATGACTCCACAACTTAGTTTGTATCCAAGAGACGTAGGCTTCTTCCAAACGAAGCTATTTCCTTGGGAGGTAGTTGACTCATTTCTTGAGGTGATAGCTGTACTCCTTCAAGGTACTTGAGCCTTTTGCAGAGTTGAGTTGGACATTGGCAAAGTAAATGTTCTGCGGTTCCAGTTGCATTACTGTAAAATCTGCATTGGTCGTCTTCTGCTTTGCCTATTGCCTTTAGGTAATATTGGTATTTTTCCCATTTGTTTAGTTCTTCGGTGATGTGGCTCTTCATAAGGCCACAGTAGGGCTGTAGACCATAGTATGGTGTTCCAGCTCCTTCTTTCGCAACGAAGTCTGCTTTCTCGTTGCCCTCTATGCCTCTACGGCCAGGAACCCACATTAAAGTTACTCGGTTGCGTGTTGCTAGTTGTTTTAGGGTTTGCTTACATTCCCAGACTAGCTGTTACCCACACTTGGAAGCTTTTAAAGCTTTTAGAGTCGCGGCTGTCTGAAAATATGTAGATGTGCTTTCTGTGAAGTCCTTGTCTTCTGCACATCTATTTATAACAAGCACTTCCGCTTGGAAGATGGTTATATATTTGCCTAGCGATTTGGAAAGCTTACAATTTGGATCTGAGATGCCCAATCCTCCTCCTTTCGCTAGTTTTGAACCATCTATTGACCACAGCGATGCGTTATCGGCCCGAGGTAGTTTTTTACTCTCCCATGATTGGCGGTCATCAATAACCACTGCGAATGGGATATCTAGGTCATTTGGTCACTTGGTTTGCTGGCATTTTCCAGTTTTATTTCTTCAAAGAGGTACAGGTTATTAGTCAAATTTCCAAGCTTGAATTTGTCTATTTGGAATAGCCTGTGAGCACTGATAATCGCCTCCCTCTTCACACTGAGGTGAAGAGGAGGCATGTTCAGCAGTACCTCTGAGGCTGCAGTAGGGCATTGACATTACTCCTGTTATTCCTAGGCATATCTGCCTTTGCACTTTATTACGTTTGGCCTGAGCGGTGACCTGCTGGGTTTTTTTACCCCATGCCAGCGAGGCATAGGTGACCACGGGATTTATTATTGTTTGGTAGATCCAATATACCTTTTTTGGTTTTAGGCCCCATGTCTTGCCAACTAGTTTGCGGCATGTCCAGATTGCCGCTATGGCTTTAGAGATGGTGTTTTCTAGATGCTTGTTCCAGGTAAGTTTACGGTCCAGTGTGACCCATAAATATTTTACCTCGGTAAAAAAGTTAACTGTGTTCCGTGTAGGATGGGCGATCTCATTTTGACCTAAACGTTACTAATGCCAATAATTTAGCAGGAGAAAGTAGAAGGTGAGGAAGCAGCCCTGAATGCAATAGAAAATGACCCTGCCACTACAACGAGGAAAATTTGCTTTAACTTTTCACTGGTGCCTACCTGGAATATTTTGGTGGCGAACTTAATGCATCCTTACCACGTCCAAGGCAATCAAGCTCTTCCCCCACGTGAATTTCCACTACGTTTAAATATTTGCAAGTGCTTCCTACAAATGCTAGCCCAAAACTTATTATTTGAAAACATGATTTTATTTAGCGATGAAGCAAATTTCTCCAAAAATACCATCAGTAATTTTCATAATAATAATTTTTAGGCAGAAGAAAATCTACATTCGGTGCGTGGAAATAATTTTCAAGTAAATGAGTGGGTCGGCACTATTGGAGATTATTTGATATGACCATTTTTCCTTACAGCAAGGTTAAATGGAAACATTTTCATTATTTCTTCAAAGAGGGTCTCCTAGAGCTGAAGAATATGTACCAATTCCTTTGAGAACCAAATGAGGTTCATGCATAATAATGCTGCAGGACATTTTAGCATAGAGGTGAGGGAGTTGTTAAATAAAAATTTTAAAAAGCTTTGGATAGCTCGAAGAGGACCTTAGTCATAACCTCTTAGATCCTCAGGTCAAAGCCTAAATTTCTATTTCTGGGGGTACCAGAAAATATTAACGTATCAGATCCCAATCCAGACAAAAGAGGATTTGAGAAGCAGAATAATAGCTTCATGCAGCATCATTCGCAATACTTCTGGAATATTTGACAGCGTACGTACCAAGGCGAAGGCTTGATTCTGCTAGAAAAGGGCGGACATTTTCAACAGAATCTATAATTTTATTTTGTTTTTAATTTAATCTTTGGAATTTTTTCCTATCGTTGATTGCTCTGACCGTTGATTTAAAATAAATCTTTGCATTGCCTACACTTAATAAGCACCGATGACTATTTTTCCAAATAGATCGAAAACGGTGTCAGCTATGAAAATAAAACGAGAGACCAAAAAGGTGTAGAAAACACCAGAAAGTTCAAACGTTATATGAGAATTCAAACAGGGTGCTCCAAAAATTATTTGCGAAAGAAAAATTAGGAGGTGATCCAAAAGCATGTAACACCCTAAGTATTGCGACCAGCGAGTAACCTTTTGTTCTAGACATTTTTAAAGGTAATACGTGTATTAAATTTGAAATAATTATCTCCATTCATACGAAAGAAATTGACGCCACACATGACGCTTTCATTAATTCATGATTTTAAAGCTTAAGACAATCAGCTTAATGGGAACCTAATTCGCACTATACATATAAATATTCAACTCCGATATTTTAAATTTGAATATCTTCTTCTTCTGAATGCTAATAAGAAGCTCTTCTCTTTGTGATGTCATAACATGCCGCGTAATGACGATTGATGAGTTATATTATAGGCAATTGACGGTAAGCATAAATCGGTAGAGCGACAATAATTATTGGGCGTTAGCATCTAATGCTTGGATGCTCTTTGAGATAATTTAACTGTCGTACGAGAGTCACTCCGTATACTCTTCAGACCTGGCAATAAAAAAACTTAAATCAATCCGGTTTTACTCGAAAAATTAACATTACATCCTAATATATAAAACATAACAAAATTAAATTCCTACCAAAATAAATCTTCCATCAGACGTTGATTTGTTGTTTTGTCTCTGCTCCTTATTAGAACAATAATGCTAAATTATACTTTAGCGCTAGTTTTGTGTTGTTTCGCTTTGGTTAATAGTGAACGAAAATTTGTCAAAAAACACTTGCGTAAGTACCCTAATGGCTAATATTTCATTCTTATATCAATATCAAAGAGAGTTTCAATTCTCCAGAACTTTTAAATGCTTTTATACTTCAGTGTTAAAATGTTTATATTAAAAAGCTTTAAGTATAGTCATTCTTTGTTTATAATAATAAGTATAAGTATAACGTAATATATTCCCTGGCCAGATTTCTTTTCGCGCATCGACTTCTATCCTTGATAATATTATAATCGAAGGTACTACCACTATTTCAGGATTACCGAATAATACTTTTATTTGAGACGAAACCTGTTGCTGCGGAACGTTGAGTTCCAAATAAAAGTATTAGGTAATCCTGAAACATCGAGTAATATTAATAACATTCAATGAACCTCCATCCTCCGTCTGGTCTTTCCCTGGCCTAGAGGGTTTTTCAAGTTTCATTCCTGGTCGTTTGAGACCTTTTTGTCGAAGCGATGCTGATCGCATGGTGTGATGTGCAGCTTCGCAGGAAGCGGTAAAAAGCCTTAAATGTTGTAAGTTTTTGTGAAATTCTCAATTTTAGATCTTCCCACGAAGCCTACCTATATAAAAAAACGTTATTGAAAAAGTGAAAACAAGTAATTATATTCTTAATAGCGAAAAGACAAATTGAGAATTTAAAGGACATATTTGGATTAGTTTAGGAGAAGCAACGAGATATAATAAGAATGGATTAGAACTGATATTAAAAGTACTCAGGCAGGGTAAATATAGAAAATAAAGATAAAATTCTTTTTATAAAATGATGTCTATAAAACTAACCACCCGATGTCATATAAAAATTAAGGGTTTTGTCATTGTCGAAGAGGAAATGATACGGAAATTTGAGCAAAATTTAATAAATATGTGCATGCATAGATTTTTGAATCAACTTGTTTTATATATTCTTTTCACCGCTTTGTGCTAGCTGCCAACACTATATGACTAGAAAATATATGACATTTAAAAAAACTTATTTTATTAGTTTATATGAAAGCTATCTCTTTGGATGTGTTAAGCAAGGGCAAGGGTAAATATCTTCAATTCTAATGTTTTATTTTTTTTATCAAAATCACATACTGGTATTTTGGTCCTTTATGTGCCGATGAGAGTATTCGTCTTTACAAATTTCTCATTTTGAACTTTGATCACTAAATTCAGAGTCAATAGTTTAAATTTAGAGATTAAAAGTTTATGCCGAAGTTCTGAAGCAAAATGAAATGCATCTCAATATTTCTGTTCATGATGTCCCAAAATGTAGGGATAACAATCTAGGTTTGCGACATTTAGGCAAAAATAAGGTCAGGACTTTATATATAATTTTGTCTTATAGTGATCTTTTCTTATAGAGTTTTTTAGCCCTTAAAAGTAATATTTAATTGTTGATCGATTTATAATTAATAAATGGGCGATCTTAACAAAATTTGTATGACTTATTGGGGGCTTAGTTCATCGGGAAACCAGGGCCATGGATGAACTAGCTAGAAGATAGGAACCAATTTTACAGTGTTGCTACATTTAACCTTCTACCTCACTTGTAGTAGTAGTATTTCTCGAACTTTTTCATAACAAAAACATATACTTGATGTTTATCGTCGATAAGACTAGCTATTACATAATATTTTTTTAAACTGCTTTAGAAATAAGTGCATCAACAGCAAATATAAAATAAGTATAAATTTATTCATAAGATCACGGTTGTATGTTTGGTATTTAGCCAAACGGATTTATTATAAGGTATAATTTCTTTGTATCCAAGCTTTCGGTCAGTATCGTGACCTTCGTCAAGGCTAAAAATTATTTTTATATAATTATGTAAAATATATAACAAGTTTATGGTTACAATCAAAACTATGTAAATTCAATTTTGTGATTTATAATATTTTAAAAATGTGCAAAAAATTGGTAAAATCTTAGAATATCCTATAAAATATAAAAAAATGTGAGTTAATCTGCTTTATATCCAAATAAAAAATTTACGAGGTGTTAAAAGAATTATTTGAATTTATTAATTTAATAATAATGGTAAGGTGTATTGGTACATAATTATCTATGATTTAGTGATAATAAAGAATAAATAGAACTTAAATGATCAATTTCAGTTCATTTATTCATAGTTTTTTTTATTGATATCAACCGTTTCCAAAAATAACATTTTATTTAATTTTTTTCTTTGTGGAGAATTTTAATTTTATTGAAGTTTGGTAATGTATGTTTTACCTTACTAATGTTTGCCTATTCTCCCCATTTAGAACTGCTTGCTCTGGCTCTAGGGTGTAAACAGCACAAGTGCTAGTTTAGTGACCCTAACGAAGCTGAAAAACCTATAGAAAACTGGAAAAACAGTCGACGTTTCGAGGAACAAATCTGCCCCCGTTGTCAAGAACGAACAAATCTAAAAGTGAAAATGGTTAGTAAATACGCTTTACAAACAGTGTTGTAAAGCCTATTATAACCTTCGCCTGTTTAGTGTGGTCGGTAAATACAAAGGAATTAATAACACAGCAAAAACTAACAAGAATACAAAGGCTTGCCTGTTTGGTATAACAGGGGCTATGAAAATGTGCTCCACCAGTTCTGGAAACCCTACTTGACCTCCTTCCGCTGCACATATGCTTTTAAAAAGCATTTTCTGGACATAAAAATGATATCAGATTTCAAAAAATCACTTCTGCTATATCTGAACCCACATACATTACTGGTCACATACCAAACTTCAATGAAATAAAATTCAACACAAGGAAAAAAATAAATAAAGGGTTATTTCTGGAAATGATTGAAATCTATAAAACAAATTATATGAATAAGAGAACTGAAAATTATGATTTAAGCTCTATTTATTCTTATATACTCACTAAATCACAGATAATTCTATACGATACACCTTACCATTATTATTAAATTAACAACATCATATAGCAAGTATTCTTTTAACACATTCTAAATGATTTATTTTGAAACAAATTGACCTTGACAGTCCTATTTACTACCCAGGAAAATATGCTAAACGCGCCTAAACAACTTATCACTTCAAAAATTGAGGATCTTCTCCTTTTACACAGTCCTTCCATGGTTTTTCTGATGATCTAAATGCATAAGCAAACAGATATTATATGATAATTTGATACCACTTATACAACCATAAATAATTAATAAATATGATTGAACATACCTTTCGAGACACCCGATAAAATAAATTATATGTTTTTTTAGCGAATTATATTAGTCCATGTAGTGCTAGTGCACCAGACGTCCCACAATGTGTTTTATCGCACGGAAAGGAAGCAATCCCATTTCTATTGAAAGGTATGTATCAAATGCCTTATTTCGAATAAAATAACGATACAAGTCGTGTTTTTTTTTATTATTTATATGGGAAATTTGAATAATTGTTAATGTCTAATCCATGATTGTG
Organism: Pissodes strobi; assembly: GCA_016904865.1. Lineage (NCBI taxonomy): Eukaryota > Metazoa > Arthropoda > Insecta > Coleoptera > Curculionidae > Pissodes > Pissodes strobi. Next base: position 10,904 of record MU188354.1, read on the forward strand.
GGTACATATTAGACGCAAAGTATTACATAATTTATTCTAATAATTTACAACGTGCATTCATTATAATAACAGAGTGATTATCAGAAACAAAACCATTCAACTTACTCGAAAAGCTTACGAAAAGTTCCACCACGCATCAAAACACTGCAACGAAAATCTAGAATATGCGGGTTGTGGGATGGAGCTAGACAGGATTCGAGTGTTTTTCCACATTTACATTTCATATGCTGAAAATCGACAAATCGAGATGAAAATTTTTTGATTTCGTGTTGTAGCCAGTTTTTGAATTGAAATTAATTTTTACTGTACCCAAATTTGATCCCTGAATTTCTTACTGAGGCCGTTACTGTACCCAAAAATTTCCAACAGGAAGAGTACTACGTACTAGTCTCTGCTTCTAAGACACCTGTTTTCTTAGGGATCCTTTTCACTTCAGTTAATATATTTGTATATTTAGGTGATCCCAACTTTAAGCTACCACCTTTAGTTCCATTCCATGTGGAGCGCCTAGATCTTAAACCAAGTGATGAACTGGTCCTAATTTTACGTGATGTTGAGTTATATGGACTTGACACCGTCGAGCTGAAGGACGCGGCGTAAGTATAATTTTTATATAATTATAAAGAATTATAATTTTTGTTTTTAATTTTATCTATATTTTTGCAATTTTGAATTTACCTTTCAAACGACGTATTACATTGTTTACAAAAATGGATCTGAAGCCAAAATTCCATGAAATAATTTCTATATGTTAAATGATATTTTAGTTTGTACTGCGATTCAAAATTATGAAATTTGACCGACAGGAGATTTCTTGGCAAATAATATTTATTAAACAGCACGTCCCTGCTTTTTTAAATAAAACGCTCTCACATGATTCCGATTCCGACAATATATCTACGAAGGTAAAACCGTAGATTCAAAATTTGAAAATTCAATGAACGCTCTATTAAAAACTGAAACACGTGAGGTTATAGTTTTTGACACCAGTAATGAAAACATTATCTATTTGCCCTCAGAGCAATAAGAAAATGGTTCAGTTCGCATACTAGTAGTGAGAAGAAAAATTATAATTGCTAAACTCATGAGATTGATAGCAAACGAATTTAGTTTAGCGACATAAAGCAGAAATAACTACGGTCTTTCGGTTCTTCAAATTAAAGTTTAATCATAATTCATAAGTTCGAAGATATCGCCGATTGAGCACGATTATATTCACTAAGTATAATGCAGGGCGATTCCAAAGTACTTTTAGGTTTTAATAAACCATAAACCTAAGAGCTTCTCTACCTAGACACAATGTGCCAATATAATTAAAACAATTAAAAAAATATTTAAAACAAATTTCCGGATGCCTTCCAAACGCATATATTTATTTTGGAAAGAGGGCAGCTTCTTGGAACTAACCTGACCAAAAAAATCGCATAATTCTCTCGTCATCTTCATATCAAAACAAATCAGGAGACTGCTTTTTCTTATAAAAGTAGGGACTTATAAATAATAGAACTTTTTATCTTAAAATTACGTACATTCACATTATCAAGTTTATTATATATCCTTGAATCACACTATATATTCTACATATTTCGATATTTTTATTTCAGGATAGACCTTAAGAACAAGCACATGCAAATTGAACTATTTACAAAATCCCTAAAAATTGTGTCGAATTATAACGTTAGTGGTCAACTACTCCTTCTTCCAATATCGGGTGATGGTCCAGCAAATTTTGTATTTGGTAACTATAATAAATACTTATTAATAAGTTCGCAATAATTTTACGATATGCATAAGATATTTTACTAGAAATATTTCTTATTAAAATGCCTGAAGAAGAGTATTCAAAGTGTAGGCAGTGACGTCTAAAGTGTAGAAAATGAATTATATTTGTATTTGCCTTCTTAATCTTAATCAAAGTCTTCAAATCTTTTGAGCAATAAGTCTTATATCATCTGCAAATAAATGCAGTGAACAACTGCCAATGCACTGTCATTAACGTAAATTAAAGGTTCCAGATGACTACCCTAAGGCACACCAATATCATTCACAATTTCAGATGAAAGCTATCCTTTAATTTTTTTCACCTGCAATCTGTGGCCAAAGTAATCAATGAGCCAAGCCAATGCCCTATCAACTATACCATATTTTTTAAATTTTAAAATCAACTTTGCTCTGTCTTCAGTCTGAAAAGCTCGTTATAAGTCCAGGAAAATATCACCAACAGCATAATTATCATGTGTACTACATAATAATGCTTCCGTTCATAAAGATTATGTTGCATCAGAGATTCACAATCAGGCTTTTTTCTAAACTCTGACTGCTCATATACTGCCTTCAGAATGTTTGATATTGAGTAATTGTGGCTGTTACCAAATGTTGTGTATCTATAGTGGCTACTACTTCCCTAACACTTTCAAGAAAGTATTCATTCATTTCTGCAGCAATAGAACTTGTTGATTCAAAAACAATTCCATTAACCTCTATTTTTTAATTTTTTTCCTTTCCATACCTGATATTAATTCACTCAAAGTTTCACACATTTTTTTTTATTACTCCTTCCATCATCAATTTTTTTCTAATAAAAATTGTATTTTTTTTCTTCTCTTATGAGTGCTAATACCCTGTTTCTATATTGTTTTATGATCTTCAGTTTAATTTGTCTTTTATTCTTATAACTATTATCCCTCTCACCAATTACAATTTTCACTCTTTCATTAAACCATTATGTATAATAACATGTAATAAACCGGTTTGGAGATGGAATTTGGCCAAAAAAGTGCACACGGTTCTGCGCGTCTCAACACCTTCGAATGTGACCGTGATACACGGCACGCATATCAGTAGTTGTAAGGCAGTGCAATGAATAACATCGAGTTTCTAGTACCTTTCGGTCTCGTGGGCCCAACAATGAAGAAGTTTCACCCGACGTAGAAATATTTTCGGACTCTGATGACTCAGCAGCAGATCCATCAGAGTTTCAGAACATTAGTGAACATAAATCCGACAGCGAACAGGAAATAGAAGAAGACTCACCTATTGAACTCAGTGCGAGTGAAAGAGAAGAGCTTGCATTATAAATTAAAAGATGGAACAAATTGGAATAACATATGCGCTCCTAAAGATATTCGTACTAGACAAGAAAATATAATAGTGAAACTTCCTGGAGTAGTCTTGCCAAAAATGGGTCGACTGCGTTAAAAACTTGGCAGCTTTTCTTCGACAATACCATCATTACAGACAAGAGTCTAGGGAACTCACAGGAGGAGCTTGGAAAATTTCTTCCATATTCCAGATTAAGCAAAAATAATCGAAACTAACTTTAACTAGTCAAACAAGCGCATTGAGACGAGCGCGCTACCCAAACTAACGCAAACTTTTTTTTTTGAAGGAGGAAATACAGTTACGTACACCTGCACCACAGGTATTGTGGGACTCGCTGCTCTCGATGACCGATGCCATGGGAGCCATACCCGCTAAAACCTCCTTCTCGCCCTTGAGGAGAGCTTCCCGACCCCGTCACATCTCCACAGGAAGCTTCCGGGTGTCTTAATTGTTAGTCTGTTCTTTTTTCAACTTTTCATCTTCTTCTTTTTCATCACTTGTTTTATGTATTTATGGATGATCTCCCATTTATTCCTATTTTCCAACACGTGGGCAATCCTATTCCCTGGAAATAATTCATCCTCAATTAACGGGTTCGTTTGCAGTCTTTTAGCTTCCCATCTTGGGCAATGGAACAAAGTGTGCTACGCTGTATCTTCCTGGTTACAGTATCTACAACTTCCATTCCGTCGCTTTCCTATTCTATACAGGAAGCTATTAAAACAGCCATGGCATGTCAGTGCTTGAGTCAGGTGATAATCAACATATCCCCATTTTCTGCTTGCCCACTTCCTCAGGTCTCTGATTAGGCTGTAAGTCCACCTACTCTTTACCGATCTGTCCCATTCCATTTGCCACTTATATATTGTGGTTTCTCTTGCTGTTCCTCTTATTTGTGCTGTCCTCTCCAGTCCCTGTCTCTTTGCAAAGTAGAGCCTGTGCCGCTCGTCAGCTAGCAAATGAAATGGAATCAATCCTGCAACTACCAAAGCTGCTTCCGTAGAGACTGTTCGGTATCCTGCGCATACTCTCATGGTTATCGTTCTTTGAACCGATGCTACCATGCTTTTATATCTTTCGATTCTCATTGCAGGCAGCCATACCGGTGATCCATACAGGACAATCGACTGAACAGTCATTGCCAACACTAGCCTTTTTTCTTTCTGAGGTCCTCCCACATTCGGAAGGAGTGCCGCTAGCGCCTTTAAAGCCTTGGTAGCTTTTTCGCATACCTTTTCCAGATGTCGCCCCATCGTGAGACCTCTATCCAGTGTAATTCCTAAGTAATTTACCTTTACTACTGGTTTTATACACTTATTACCCATCCGGAACTGTATATGGTCCACTTTCCACTTAAAATTCAATATGATGGCTTCCGTTTTTTCCGTAGATACGGACAGATTGTTGTCCTCCATCCATTTGGCCACAATCTCCAGGACTTAATTGCCTTTTTGCATCATATCCTCAGAGTTGTCTGAAGATACCAGCACGGCCAGATCGTCGGTGTGACGAATTAGCTTTGTTCCCTCTGGTACGTTCAGTCTTAGAAGACTATCGTACAGTACGTTCCACAATGTTGGGCCCAGAACTGAACCCTGTGGAACGCCCCCAAACACACTTCTTATTACACCCTTTGCAATCGCCACTGTCCGCTCCTCTAGGTAGTTCCCAATCGTGTTCCTAAGGTAATTGCTTATGCCCAAATTGCGCAGGTTTTCCTTGATTATTCCCCAAGAGGCCGTATTGAAGGCATTCTTGATGCCCACCAAGATCATTGCATGCCATCCACCCACCTTGGTTTTGACGGTTTCAATCACCTCATGCACTGCATCTGCCGTTGTTTTCCCATTTGTGAAGCCAAATTGTTGTCTGCTGAATCCCCCGTGTTTATCGTTTATTTCTTTAGTTAGTCTGTAATAATCTTTCGTACACTTTGCCTAGTATATCAATTAGGCAGATTGGGCGGTATTTTGTTAAATCGTCTCTTGATTTTTTCGGTTTTTCCACAAGCACAAGTTTGGTTTTTTTCCAGTCTTCTGGAAAGATGTTAGTTTCCAGGCACGTATTATAAAAATCAGTAAAAAGTTGGACGTTGCACATAATCACCGTCTTAATGGCTTCCGGTGGAAGCCCGTCTGGCCCTGGCGATTTTTTTCATTTTTATTCCTTTCGCAGCCATTGAGATTTCCTCACTTGTAAAAATATCACAGTCATATATCGCATTTTCTTTAGCTATCACAGTTGGTTCCTGATGCATGAAGAGGTCTTCAAACAGTAAGATTTTTTGATCACTGTTAATTTCGATCTTTGGGTGTGGTTGGCTCAGTCGAGCTTTTACTATCCTGTTGTATACAGTTTCGACTTTGTGTATTGCTCCCCATTCGTCTTCCTTGGTTTCTTCCCTAAGCTTAACCAGAGAGGTCCATAATTCTTGTTCGCCTTTTCCCTGTGGCATTTTCAGGATTCGGCGTTTTGCTGCCTTTTGTTTGGACTTAGTTCTTGTAGTTTCTATAAGCTCATCAAAAGGGATGTTTCCATCGGCCAGCTCGGGGTATCTTTCCTTGTAGAGGGCTTGAATACCCTTCTCCATATTTGGATCAGCTGGATCCACCAGTACCACTCTAACTGTCGTGTCCTTCGTGCCCCTCAAGGGGTTGCCTCTTTTTACTTCTGTACTCGTATACAGGCTTTGTGTCCACTGTTTTTGCGAGATATCCTTCCATTCTTCATAGGTGTACACTTCCACCAGGCTATCGCAGATATTTCTTTCGTGCCTGTTGTGCCAGGCCATTGTTTGCATTCCTTGCTCTTTCGTCTTGTGTATGGTTTCCCTCGGTTTGTGTTTGGGCATCTTCTCCGGATTTATTTATTACGTCTTGCTTTTTATTACATATCCACTCTAAAATTTTTGGTTTGTTCAAGACAGCTATTTGTCTTTTCAGTTTTTGGATTAAGTCCTTTATATCTCTTTTAGTGTTTTGTTCAACGTTTGCCTCTAGTTTTTTCCCTATATCACTGATTAATTTTATTGCCTCCATTAAGTCAGATGCTTCTTGGCAGTCTTTTTTCTGACAGCAGCGGTTTTCGACTTCCATAGATGTGTCATGGACTTTCCTCTTTTTGTTATCTAGGGCGTTTCCCATCGAGTAACTTCGTTCCCTTACCGTTTTGGTTAATAGATTCACCCTATTTACCAATTTACTGCTGTCCATCGTTTTATCACCACTTTGTGGTCTCGTTGGGATCTTCCAATTGAGTCTCGCCTTTTGAATGGATCAGGGATATTTGGCCGTTCACATCCTGTGTCTACGCCGTCCCTGATTTTCTCCAGGCTTGCTGAGGATTCCTCAGTCTGGTTTTCCATATTTTGTTCTATTCCAGTCGTAGCTTCCTGCGCCCTGGCCTAGTCACCTACCAGGAACGCTGGGCAGTAGTTGGCGGACGGTCGGGCGGGGCCTGCTCGCTCACCCCGAACAGCGACCGGAATTGGGGTAACCCTCCCCTGCTCCGTAAGCTCCTTTTCTTCTCTGCGACCCTCCAGGGTTGGTGTTAACGAGTTTCCTTCTCCTTGCCTTTTTGCCCTACGGCCAGGTTTTACTACAGCCGCCCACTCTGGGTCAGACGCTGACCTAGCAGCCGCCCGCTCTAGGGTTTCGATGGATGAATATAATAAGATAGAAGGAAAAGAGAGACCCCTAGCCCTCGGATAACCAAATACCGTCGGAGTCGGAAAGAACAAGAGTTGATCCTGAGCGATCGATAGGACAGTTGAAAGAAATAGAGAGCCCTTTCCGAAGACAAGTTGAAGTAGGAGAAGGGCCCAGCTAGAGTACATCGGGATTGCCATTTCCCGTACACACAAGACATGTGCCTCTGAGAGAGCTGGTCCGCGGAGACTTATTCGTCAAACCCGATCAGGAGTTTATACCCGGAAGGGTTCACTTATGTCGTCTCTACCATAGTGCCAGAGCACCATGGCGTTCCCCCAACGGCCGCCCGGGGACGCGCCCGATGGATTGATCAACCCCGCGGGAAACTAACGCAAACTAACCCAAACTAACTCAAACCAACCCAAACTAACCCAAATTAACCCTAACTAACGTAAACTAACCCAAACTAACCGTAATTAACCAAAGTAAAGACAAGCGCGCTTGTCTTCCGGATTTCAGAATAAGCAAAAATAATCGAAACTAACTTTAATTAGCCAAACAAGCGCATTGAGACGAGCTCGCTACCCAAACTAACCCAAACTAACACAAATTAACCGTAACTGCCAAACTAACCCAAACTAACGCAAACTAACGCAAACTAACACGAACTAATGCAAACTAACCCAAACTAACCGTAATTAACCAAAGTAAAGAAAAGCGCGCGCTTCTCTTCCGTGCTCCAGATTAAGCAAAAATAAATGAAGCTAACTTTAACTAGCCAAAAAAGCACATTGAGAAGAGCGCGCTACCCAAACTGACCCAAACTAACGCAAACTAACCCAAACTAACTCAAACTAACCGAAACTTAACCCGCACTTAACCCAGACTAACCCAAACAAATCTAACTATGATTTTGGACGTCGCAAAATATCAGCCTCTAAATGGAGCCCCGTGGGCCCAAATTATGTTTAAAGGTTTAAGGGGCCCGCCGAACTTTAACCCTTTCGGACGTCAAATCGCATTTTTTCCTTTCGCACACCCTCGCCCCTATTGGCCTCGACTTTCTAATGTCCAGATTCGGTCGGCTCATCACCGAAAACCCCCGACGGCTGATTTTCGTCGGACTCGGACTTGCCTAATTCTTTCGCTCGGAAATTTTCGGAGCTCCTCTTGTGTGTTCCCTAGACTATTTATCATTACAGAGTTAGTAAAGTGCACAAATACATATATCGCGAGTATATCTAATCGATATAAAAATAAGTCGGATTCAAGACCAACTGATGTCTCAGAATTGCACGCACTATTTGGTCTGCTATATCTAGTCGGCGTTTGTCATTCTGGCAGAACCTCGATTTCTGAATTCTGGTTTAAGAATGGGACAGGTATTGAAATAACGCAACGATGGTGCTCAGGAGATTCAATTTTTTGATGTGATGCTTGCGAATGGATGACATCGGGACTAGAGAAGAACGTAAAAGGGAAAATAACCTAGCCCCCCTGAGAAAAGTATTCGATGACATAACAAAAAACTTTCAACAACAATACTCCGTTGGGCAATCTACTGCAATTGATGAAATGCTGTGGTCTCTTCGAGGGAGAAGTCGCTTCAGAATGTATATTCGCAATAAGCCCGCTTGTTATGGACTGAAGATATTTTCATTGGTGGAGTCAAAGTCATTCTATACTTATACTATGAAAGAGTATAACGGTAAATAACCTCCAGGTCCTTTTTGTGTTAGTAAGAGTTCTGCTGCTGTCATAAGTAGACAATATCCAAATCGAGGGGGAATGTAACAATGGATAATTGGTTTACTTCCTATGAAGTTGCTCAAAATCTACTAAAAAATTATCAGCTGATAATTGTTGGAACTCTAAGGAAAAATAAGAGACAGATTCCCGATGACTTTTGCGCCAAGCGACCAGTAAAGACCAGTGTGTTTGGATTCACAGAATATATGATCATAGTTTTCTATATACCAAAAAGAAACAGGCAAGGTTATATTATTGTCAACTCTCCATCATGACGACTGCATTGATCAATAATCTGGAGAAGAGACCAAGCTAGAAATTATTACGTTTTACAGCTCCACGAGCTCATACTGTTGACCAGCTCTCAGCAAAATATAATGTTGCTAGAAGCACGCGTAGGTGGCCTATGGTTATTTTATACGGACTCTTCAATGTTGCTGCTATAAATGATTTGGTTATTTTAGATCTAACTTTAAGGGAATTAATGCAAAAATTCGAAGACAAATATTACCGAATCAAATTGGTAATCAACTTGTAATGAATTACTTGAAAAGTAGAGTAAGTTCCCAATACCTTCCAAGTTGCCCGGAACATCTACGTCTGGTTGTCGCGTGGGCGCAGAAAATTTATCGGAATAGTTGCTATAGAGGGTGTTTAGTGTGACATTACCAAAAATGCAATAAATTTTATTTTACCTTATGCACCATTTTTTCTTATCTACTTTAATAACATCTCAACACATTACTGAAAATATATGTTTTTGTTTTGATAGTACATTTTTTTCTTACTGAGCTGTCAGATCCAATGCGTTCTTCGGTGTAAAATAAAATCACGCGTAAACTGCAGGGTTAAGGAACCGCAGTTCAATAGGCCATGTTCTCTTCATTAATTACCTCCAGCAGATAACAAATGTAAATCATCATCACCATTTTTGTTCATACGTTCCCGTTCCGTAATTGGCACTGGTCCATTTTAAGAACACCACTCTATTGAAATTTAGAAATATTAGAGGTTAAGTTGGTACCATTTTTGACTTCAGCAAGACTTATCGCGCAAGCACAATGTCCACCAGCCACGTGTCACTGAACATGCTCTTTCTGCATCTCTAAATTTTTCGCTAAGGAATATTTTTTCGCATTACCTTGGCGACTAGTTTCCGCAAAATAGTGGAAAACCAATTTATGTCAAATGCTGACATGAGATTACAGCAAAAAATTGGCCGAAAAAATAGCTTGAATGCTTGATTGGAAAGCCTTTTTTCCCAAATAATTCTTCTTTAACCCTTTTGCAGGTATATATTTCAAAAGATAACATATATAAAAAAAAACTTTAATGCTGCTTTTAAAATAATAGGGCACCTTTCAGAACATGATTCAACTAACCTGCCGGGTGATTTTAATATTTCTCGTATTGAAAGCCATTATTATTTAATTGGAGTTGGTTTTCTTGTAGAAGGGGTTATACTTTAGTAGTCAGTGTTGGCATTTTTATAATAAATAAATACATGGTAATCAAAAACTAACAATAAAAATTTGAATTAAAAAAGCGTTAAAATTTCCCTATTTTTATAATTTTATATTATCTTATTTAGCAATAAAAGCGCGACTTTGTATAAGGTTGTTTATTCGGAAAACGTGTAATTTTTGAAATATTGGCAATTTAACATTTTTCCATTGTAAAAATGCTATACGGCTTGTTTTGTTATTAGTTGGCCATGACGGCGAGGCGTGGCGAAAAACAAATCGAACACTGCAGAAATGACACTATTAGCGGAGTAAAATACCGAAGAAAAGTAGTCAAAAAATTTGTTTGAGGTATAACCAGTTCAGACCATTAAAATATGATTACATATGTTCCTGGCTATATGAAATGGGTGATTACGACTTTTTTTATAGCTAAAAACGTCGAAAATTTGAATAAATCAGTTTGTCCACTTTTTTATACATAACACCTCATAACTCTGTAAATACTCCGTATATTAAAATAATTTTTCTTGAGATGATATATAACATTTAAGCGAAGCCAACAGTCATAATGTTTTCATTGATTTTTATTATATTTTTTTTTTAATGATATATGAACTTGAAAGTTTATATTTTGAATAAGCTACTTTTCGACCAGTGACAAACTTTTCTATTTTTGAAATTTTCTGGATGTCACCAGCGTGAAAGTTTTAGCCAAAATCACAAAAAAGATATAAAAAAAAACTCCGGTCCTCTAGGTGTAATACTTTTCGAGTAATCCACCCTCCAACGCTGCACATATAATGAAAAATAGTTTCTTCCGCGCGCGTCCACTGCAGTCCGTATCTCGTTTAGTTAACGCGCCGCTTTAAATAACATAATATTATGTAAATGGATATCATGTTGATTGGCGATATTGAATTTCTTGTTTCCATTTTGCTTCATTGTAAGTAATGTTTTAAACAAAATATATGTATATAGTTATAGTGAAATGTCTATTGCCATATAACAATGTTATTCAAAATTAAGCAATTTTAACAGTTTCAATATAAACACATTAATCATTTATGTTATTCGACTAGCTCAGTATGTATCAGTACATATATGAAAATATCGTTTAATAAATATGAAAAAAAAATTAAAATACAATTTAGTAAAAATCTTCAACTTCAGAATCGGATGAGCATTCTTTGGCAATAAGTAGTCCATTATCGCACGCATATTTGCAGTCGCTGCAACACTTAAGTCCTTGTGAAACACAAGAGCACCTATTATTATTACAATTTTTATCAGAACATTAAAATAATAGAGTTTTTCCCACAAAATCTGGTACTGGATCCTCTATTGAGAAAATTGGGGCTCATGATTCATTTTCAATAGTCTATCCATAGTTACTGATATTCTCGAATGTCACTTTGTTTACGTGGCTGCTGTACCGACTGATATATACATCTAAATAAACATTTTAAATTACTAGTTATACCTAAAAATAATACAAAAGTTATATACATTTCAGAGTTTACCTTTTTAGATGTTGTTGGAATGCCTCATCCGTGGGAGGTAATTCTGATGATGGCCGATTTGTAGTTCGTGTTAACTTATAACGTAATTCGTTAAGGTTACGAATTCCTGGCACATTGTTCTTATACAGAAACAGAATATATTGCTGACATACATCAATAGCGTCTTTTTCAGAAAGTTCTGGGAGCTTCTCGAGGTCTTCCAACTTGTCGACATGTTTACACAAAACATCAAAAGCCGTTTTTTTCCTATTTTGTAAAATGCATTCGTTGTATCGCAACCAGTAAGACTGCGAACGGCTAATAATTTTTTACAAACTTTTTGTCCAATATTTGCTACCATTTCGGACAAAGACACAAAGTGCGTACTTTTATATATACTGCGGCCCAATTGCATGAATACGTTAGGTCCGGTCATATCAGGAATCATACAGTAATAAAGTAGCAAAATGAAAATATCAGTATTTACAGATTTTACTAAAATCAAATTGCAACTTGGAAGATCATTTAAGACGTGAAGTATTATTCTGGTATCTGCTTCTTTTTGGTTACTATTTAATTTTTCTAAACTTGGCGTATTACCGTTTCTGGTTATCAGAAAACAACTTTCAGTATTTTTAAATCCTCCTGCTATTATTATTTCTTCCTCATTATCAAGTATAGATGGTCCTTTTCCAAAAAATAGTTGGCTAAATAATTTAATAATGTTTGCCTATTTGAAGAAGACTTTATAAATTGTTTAAATTTTTGAACTCTTCGAACACCGGATACTTTAAATACCGCAGTAAAATCTCCACGTCTTTTTCTTTCGGCATTTTTTAATGAATTTGAAGAGTAAGTCAAACACTAAATTTATCAGTTTGCTTTGTGTTTTCGCCCTTCCCTTAAAATTTTAGTAGCAGATATTTCTGCAAGGTGCAAGATAGTGGAACCAATGTTAATTCGTGCGTTAATATATCTGACAGGTCTAGCTCTTGAGAGCATGACAAAGCTAGTCTGTGCTAGACAAAACACATAAACCCAAAACCTAATGCGCGTATAAGTGCTGAAACATACAATGCTTTTTAGCGGGAGCGTTTTAAAAGGTCCTGTTTGGCGGCAACATGTTATCGCCGCGTTCTGTCGCTGCGTCTTGACCGCATATGTGTAGACTGTTCGATTTAAAATTATAGGTTGTCCTCATCCCGCCAAACAGGACCCGTTAAAACGCTCCCGATAAAACGCAATGTATGTTTCAGGTCTGGTTGGCGTCCTCGCCCGGCCGGGCGCCCGGCTTTGCAGTCGCCGCGCATGAATAACAATAAATATTTCAACAACTATACATGATAATTGATTGCGGTTTTTTTTTAATCTCCTTTGTAGTTTTAGCTAAAACTTTTACGCTGGTGACACCTAGAAAATGATACAAATAAAAAAGTTTTTCGCTGGTCGAAAAGCAGCTTATTCGAAATATAAACATTCAAGTTTATATACCATTTAAAAAAAATAAGAACAATGATTTTGCTAGATTAAGATCACGGTCACGTTAAGTAAAGAAAGTATTCCAGTTGTGGTTTGACAAAATCAATTTTGTGCTTCTATAATTTGCTCTATCTTGAGCCTAGCCTGTTTGTGTAACCAATTTTTAAGTTCTTTCTTAAAACCTCTCAGCGTTGTCGTTTTAGTTCAAATCAAATCAAATATGCTTTATTGTACAAAGACATGGTCTCACTTACAAAGCTTTTCACTCTAAACAAAATATAAAGGAAACCTTATTAAAAGTCATTAAAGTATAAATCAAACAGCAACTAATAAGTCAAACAATACAATATGGCAATAAATCATATAAACATGTAAGTGCAAAAAAATAAAAATAGTAATAAAAATAATAATACATAAGGGTGTACTAAATCATAAAAGTAAACATATAAACACACAAAACAAACAATCACAACCATACCAGGCTAAAATTTTTCAGAATAAAACTCATTTAATGTATAATATGCCTTGTCCTGCAAAAACAATTTAACCCTACCAGAAAACAATTTAATGTTCTGAACACATCTATACAATAGAGGCAAATGATTATAAATTTTTCTGCTCTCATACATCAGTGAATTCTTAGCAAGAGCACTTTTTGGTATTGGATGCCAAAGTTCACCGCCAGCTCTAGTACTGTAACCATTTCGATTTTCCATGTTTCGATATTTTTTATGAATTAAGATTGCAGTTTCTAATATAAAAAGGCATGTTAGTGTAAGTATTTTTTCACTTTTAAAAGATGCTTTACAATGATCTTTTGATTTTAATCTACAAAGATACCTTAGAGCACGCTTCTGAAGGACAAAAACAGATTGCAGTAGCTGTCCGCTACAAAAACCCCAAAACGCTATCCCATATCTTAGGTTTGATACAAATAAAAAAGTTTTTCGCTGGTCGAAAAGCAGCTTATTCGAAATATAAACATTCAAGTTTATATACCATTTAAAAAAAATAAGAACAAAATCCAATAAAAATATTATGACTGTGGTCTTTGCTTAAATGTTATTTATCCTCTCAAGAAAAATGATTTTATTATACAGAGTATTTTCAGAGTTATGACGTGTTATGTATAAAAAAGTGGGAAAATTGTTTTATTAAAATTTTCGACTTTTTTAGCTATAAAAAAAATCTGAACCAATAAAAAAAGTCGTAATCACCCATTTCATATAGCCAGGAACATAGGTAAACATATTTTAATGGTCTGAACTGGTTATATCTCAAAAAAATTTTTCTGAAGAAGGAAGCGACTTTTTATTTGTATTTTACTCCACTGTATTTCTTGTCGTAGTCGGGCGCCGCTGTTTTAGTATATACAACAGTCTTTCTGTTGTATCTTGTATGGTAATCTATAGTGTTAAAATCCCCACCGCATAGGTAGCCTCCCATAATATGCCTAGAAATGTAAAACGCTGGCCAACGGTAGTGTTCTTCTCTATGCTAAAATGCGATATTTATAATTTGTAAATTATAACGTAATCAGGTGCAGTGTATCCAAGAGTTCAAAATGTTTGCCACGTGCACATCAAACTTTCTAACACAAACTGCCACGGACGTATATATAGCTGGTATCAAAATAAGAGGCTACCGATGCGGTGGTGATTTTAACACTATAAGTTAGATTATGGTATCTGCTTCCCGACGAAAGGATAATAACTTATTCGTCCCGGCTGGGGTAATAAGTAGGTGTATTATCAGACAACAAGAAACAGGGTAATTTCTGTTCTGCTCGATTGTTTTTTTTTTCGCCACGCCTCGCCTACATCGCCGTAATAGCCAACTAATAACAAAACTTGAAAGCCCTTTAAAAAATGTTTCAGAAACTAAAAGTTTTTCGAATAAACAACCTGATAATAATAATAATAATAATAATGATAATAATAATAATAATAATAATAATAATAATAATAATAATCTCGATAATAATAATAATAATAAATGCTTATTTATTTAGCCAGTTGTACAATTTAAAATCTTAAATACAAAAACACATATAAATGTAAATAAACAAACAGTTATCCACAAAAGGAAGCCCTTAGTGGAGTTTTGAATACCATAGACGCATATTTTTTACTTAATTTCATAGTTAGTACAATAATCATAAAACTACTTAGTATAATGTTTAATAATAAATTAAAATGTTTTCTTTTTGATAATTAGTTAAAAGTAACCTAAAGCTAAAAACAACAAACAGCAAAATAGCTAAATTAAATAATTTCAACATGTTGGTATAATATTCCCGACATTTGACAGAATATCAAGTACATTAGATTTATAAATACGAAGAAAAGGTTACAAAATCAAATTTAGATTCATTAATTTTTTAATGTTTTTGCTAGATTAAGATCACGGTCACGTTAAGTAAAGAAAGTATTCCAGTTGTGGTTTGACAAAATCAATTTTGTGCTTCTATAATTTGCTCTATCTTGAGCCTAGCCTGTTTGTGTAACCAATTTTTAAGTTCTTTCTTAAAACCTCTCAGCGATGTCGTTTTAGTTCAAATCAAATCAAATATGCTTTATTGTACAGAGACATGGTCTCACTTACAAAGATTTTCACTGTAAACAAAATATGAGGGAAACCTTATTAAAAGTCATTAAAGTATAAAACAAACAGCAACTAATAAGTCAAACAATACAATATGGCAATAAATCATATAAACATGTAAGTGCAAAAAAAATAAAAATAGTAATAAAAATAATAATACATAAGGGTGTACTAAATCATAAAAGTAAACATATAAACACACAAAACAAACAATCACAACCATACCAGGCTAAAATTTTTCAGAATAAAACTCATTTAATGTATAATATGCCTTGTCCTGCAAAAACAATTTAACCCTACCATAAAACAATTTAATGTTCTGAACACATCTATACAATAGAGGCAAATGATTATAAATTTTTCTGCTCTCATACATCAGTGAATTCTTAGCAAGAGCACTTTTTGGTATTGGAAGCCAAAGTTCACCGCCAGCTCTAGTACTGTAACCATTTCGATTTTCCATGTTTCGATATTTTTTATGAATTAAGATTGCAGTTTCTAATATAAAAAGGCATGTTATTGAAAGTATTTTTTCACTTTTAAAAAATGCTTTACAATGGTCTCTTGGTTTTAATCTACAAAGATACCTTAGAGCACGCTTCTGAAGGACAAAAACAGATTGCAGTAGCTGTCCGCTACAAAAACCCCAAAACGCTATCCCATATCTTAGGTTTGATTCTACCAAAGAAAAGTATGCGGACCTTGCCAAAGAATGACCCAATCCCAAACTGACCAACCTAACCGCATAGCAAGCTGAGGCCAATTTTTTATTAAGAACATTGACATGTACTGAAAATTTCAACTGCCTGTCAATATGAATACCCAAGAATCTGACATCATTCTCATTCTCTAGCCTGCTGCTTTCCAAAGGTATATCCTGTAAGTCACACTTAAAAGACAAATATTAGTTTTGCTAATGTTAAATGATAGACAATTTGCATCACACTACTGCTTAATTTTTGCTATGTCTCTCAACACTAGAGTGTTGAGCCTATCTGGGCACTGGTCCAGGCATAAAATCGTGGTATGATCCGCAAACAAAGTGAGGTGATTGACAATATCAAGATTTGCTACATCATTAATATATAAAAGGAAAAGGAGCGGCCCCAAAACTGAACCCTGGGGCACACCATAGGAATTTACCAGCAGTTCCGAATCGATTCCCTGCCATCTAACCAGTTGACTCCTGTCCGACAAATACGACGCAAGCCATCCCAAAGCAACCCCCCGAAACCCATAACACCGAAGGTTCCGCAGCAGTATTACCCGATTGACACAATCACACGCCTTTGAGAAATCGCAAAACACTGCCCCAGCCACATCGCCGCCATTCAAACCCAGGTACAGCCGCTCCAAAAAGGCAAACATCGCATCCCTTATACCTTTTGAATCCCGGAAGCCAAACTGGCAGTCCCTCAGCAAGCCATGCCTGTCAATAAATGACATCATTCTCTTCTTTACTAGTTTTTCTATTATTTTTGAAAGTGTAGGGAGTATGGATATAGGGCGATAACATGAAGGATCCTCTACGTCCCCACTTTTAAATAGGGGCTCACTAAACCAGTTTTAAGATAAGAGGGGAAAATTCCCAAATCAAACGATTTATTTATAGCACCAGCGAGTGAACCTAAGGCACTCTCCGACAAGTTCCAAAATACTCTCAACGACATTTCATCTAAACCAGCAGAATTTTTGCTTTTTATTTCCCTAAAAATGGTTTTTAGCTCATCTATATTGGTGTGAAACAAAAAAAATGTTTCAGAAACAGATACACTATGAAGGAACAATAATGGATCCACCTGCGAATTCATTCCTTTAATAATATTTTTGTCATACGCTCCCAAAAATAGCTATTTTACGGACTCATTTGCGTCCGTAAAATGCTTCTTTTTTGGCCTAGTCCCTAAAAGTCGTCATGGCAACTTTTACGGACTATTCCAAAATTCCTGAATATGTCTAAATGTCAAATTTCGAATGACATGACAAAATTGTCAAATAGTTGCTACCATATTAAATTCGAAGCTAACTTTGTCGTACATTATGATTTCAAAAATTATGGTAAATTTGCAAATTTCGGCGCTCTGAAGAATTGCAAAAAGCGTATAAATAAAAATTAAATTTTGGGAGCGTATGACAAAAAATAGTGTTTGTCACACGTACCTAAATGAAGTTTTTCAGGACTCATCTGCTATTCCAGCAATGATTTGTCCTGAAAAACTTCATTTTAGGTACTTGTAACAAAAATAACTATTTCGGTCATACAGCATATCTATTTAACACGCTTGAGTTAATGTCTGTAGGTTCTGGGCAATTATTTAAATTTGATTTCCCTCTCAATTCATTTATAATATTCCATCCTTCTTTTGCTTTATTTCCAGCCGATCCCATTCGATGCTCATAATATTTTTCCTTTGCTGCCTTAATAACGCGTCTATAAATTCTTTTGTATACATTAAAATAGTTATAAACAAATTCAGACGATGAGTATTTCCTTAACATGTGTAGGCATCTCAAGTTTTTAGATGAAATTTTAAGTCCCTTAGTAACAAACGGCATTTTTTTCTTTTTTTCTTATTTTTTTAATTGGAAAATTGTTATTAAATATATTAACCAACGTATCATTAAAACAATTAAGAGGGTCTGAATCCTGCAATACTAACTGCCAATCAACCCGACCAGTGTTGGCTTTAAAATTGCTAAAGCTTCTGGCACTATAGATTCTACCATATTTTGAAACACTTTCTTTATTTACGGGCATATGAAGATCTACCATTATTGCATCATGATCCGACAAACCAGAGCCTATCCAGACACAGCACACTGTTCACCATCAGAAAAATTTGTACAAAAATAATCTATGATGGAACTGGATACAATTGATACACGAGTAGGCTGGTTAACTAACATAGTAATATTAAAACAGACAAACAAATTCTTAAGATTCTGAACATTTATCGATACCTCATCATTAAAATTATTGTTCAAGTCGCCCGCCAAAACAATCCTTGAATATACAGAAAAATTTGACAGCAGTTTCCATCCTTAGTAAGAACTCACCAATGCTACCTTTTGGAGGCCGATAAATACAAAGTATATACAGATTATTATTTTTATTATATACCAACGAAAATTCAAATACAACCCCCTAAATCAATGAATTATACTTTGCAATATTTGTTAATGGAAAATCGTTAAAAAAACCTCCCTTATTAGGATCCAGATTAATGACGACAAAATATAGATAGCATCACATATCCTGGAATGTGGCAGTTCATCCATCTTTAACCAGTGTTCTGTAAGCAACACAATATCGGGCTGATTTTCAGATTCTAAAAGTATTGAGAGCTAGCTATTTAATTTCTGACAGAGTGAACATTCAGAACAAAAAACGAAACTTTTTCAGCTTTCATACACTGGCCTGTCCTAGATTGGAAGGATCTCCTAAAAAAGCATCTGATGCACTTTCCTTGTTTCCATTAACGATAGTTGCCCTTTCCAAAACCTGGTGAAGATCTATTTCCCTTGTTTTAGGCTTCTCCAGACAAACTCCGTCATAACCTTTGTCATTGTTTGCTGCTAACCCATCCTTGCATTTTACTGCAATAAGAACTGCAGTTTCTGGTTTAAGTTAGTTCATCACGTAGATTTGCAGGAATTTTTGGGCTTATGTATTTGAACGAACGCTGTGCCAAAGCTGTGCGTACTTTGGACAGGGAACCTGTTTGTTTTTTTTGCTCGCGTATCATGCGAGTGTTCAATAGTCGTAAGGGTATCCTTTTTTTAAATTGTCTAAGCACTATACTCTTAACAAATAATTGCCTTGAATCAAAAATACCACTCTCTTGATAAAGTTTATTGGAAGGATATTTTTTACTTTTACCGAGAATAATTTTAATTATCCATTTTTGCAAAATTTCCAGAGGTCTAAGATTTGTTTTTAACTCACCACCCCACACCAATACTCCGTACGTTAAGTGTGGTTCTATAAGACACCATATTATAACGTCTTAAGATAGTTTACATCAAAATATTTTTTCAACTCTTTAATCTTTTCAGTAAAGGATCTTAACTTATTGGATACATGAGACACATGATTTGTTCATCTCAAATTAGGATCCAGTAAGATTTCAAGATATTTTATTTTATTAGTTGATTTAATTTTTTGGATTTGTTCGTTAACTTTAATATTTATTTCTTGGAATTTAGGTAGGGAGTCAGAATAACAGACGAAGGCCGAAGGGCATTATGCATTTATTGTTAGAATTTGAATAGTAAACTATTGGAAGACCTTACCTAGATCAGTTTGCACCTCTTTCTTCAGAGATTTCCACGACTCTCCTTTATAAATTAAAACTGAATCATCCGCGAAGCAAAGTATTTCTCCAGAAGAGTCAATATGGAATAAGCCATTCATATATACAGGGTGATTCATGATGAAACGTCAATACTTCAGGTACGTATTCAGGGCCCAAAAATAAACATAAAAGTCCATATAAACATGTGTCCGCGAGGCCTTCGTTTTCAAGATACAGGGTGTTTAAGTTTTTTTTTTAATTTTTCTATTTTCTAAATAAAATCTATGAAAATGTAAATAACTTGATATCCGGGGGTTTTTTGGTATGATGAATTCGAAACTAGTCTTAGTATATCTCTTCCTTGTAGGGGGTGCCACCTACATGGCTTTCAACTTCTTTGAACAATCACAAATTTTTGGTATGACCCCGTAATACATTTTTAAGTAATAGTATATTATTTTATATGGAGGAAAAGTAACTTTTCCTCCAAATAAAATATGCTGTTTTTTCTTCAAATGTCGACAAATTAATGCAAAAAGTCTCTTTTTAATAGTAATAATAATTATTATTAAAGATAAGTGGGTTCGCAAGGCGGCTTAGACCGGTGCGGTGTCGGTGAATAGGCTCAGGTTGTTGCTATAGTAATGTAACATAAAGCTGTCAGTGGACACTGTCAACAATAATTATATTTTTAAAATTGCGTCTTCGATTGCGTTTTAATTCCGTATTGATAAGCAGTTATTGAGTAAGTTCGATTAAATAATAACCAATTTGTTCCTAAATTAGTGATTTTTAGAAATGCAGACACACATTGAGTGATAAATACAAATTTTAGTTTAATAACTCTTGAGTTGTTGACGCTTATTTTGATGTTTGTTTGTATTGTATCTATGTTGCTATGATAACACTTTTACCTCCGCCGGCGGAAAAGTGAAAAGTAAAGCTCCGGCGGAGGAAAAACGAAACTTCACTGCCGCCTACACAGTCGAGTAATGACGGATTTACTGACGTTTAAAGAAAATAGTATATTATTTTATATGGAGGAAAAGTGATACTTTTCATGGCGCGCTCGTGTTTAACAGCCGAACGGAGTGAGGCTGGTAATAGAGAGCAAGCCATGAAAAGTAACTTTTCCTCCAAATAAAATATGCTGTTTTTTCTTCAAATGTCGACAAATTAATGCAAAAACATCTCTTTTTAATAGTAATAATATCTAATTATTATTAAAGATAAATGGGTTCGCAAGGCGGCTTAGACCACGGTCGTAGGTGGCCTTGCTTAGACCGGTGTCGGTGAATATAATGTAACATAAAGCTGTCAGTGGACACTGTCAACAATAATTATTTTTTTAAGATGCGTCTCCGATTGCGTTTTAATTCCGTATTGATAAGCAGTTATTGAGTAAGTTCGATTAAATAATAACCAATTTGTTCCTAAATTAGTGATTCTTAGAAATGCAGTCACAAACTGAGTGATAAATACAAATTGTAGTTTAATAAATCTTGAGTTGTTGACGCTTATTTTGTTGTCTGTTTGTATTGTATCTATGTTGCTATGACAACACTTTTACCTCCGCCGGCGGAAAAATGAAAAGTAAAGCTCCGGCGGAGGAAAAACGAAACTTCACGGCCGCCTACACAGTCGAGTAATGACGGATTTACTGACGTTTGAAGAAAAAATATATTATTCCTTTGTCATTTTTACGTCAAAAAGGTATATTTGTTAAGAGTTGATACGAGCAACCGTTTTCGAGAAATTTGGATTAAAAACAATTTCGATGCATATGATTTTTTATCCCGAAATTTTAAAAGTTCTTTTTTTTTGTCCAAATTTAAACGCGTCTTGGCACAAAGCTTTGAAGTGTAGGGTTACAACGTGCCATTAACACAATCCACA
This sequence comes from Pissodes strobi, assembly GCA_016904865.1. Classification (NCBI taxonomy): domain Eukaryota; kingdom Metazoa; phylum Arthropoda; class Insecta; order Coleoptera; family Curculionidae; genus Pissodes; species Pissodes strobi. Next base: position 32,644 of record MU188354.1, read on the forward strand.
ATAAATCCATTAATGCTACGCCCATGGAAGCTCTAATAGCTTATATACAACCCATGCTGCTGATTCTCGCATTATTAACTAAATTAGAGAAGACCTTTATAGATACGATTTTATAAAGCTGCGTAACAAAATCTCCGATCATATTACTGAAGATCAAAGAAAGCAGAAATATCGTTACGACAAAACGAGACGAGAAGCCATCAGGTACAAAGAAGGCGATTTAGTGATAGTCAAGATAACAAGTGAGCCAGCTACGGGGGGAAGCCGGAAACATTTCCAAAGTTCAAAGGGCCATTTCGAGTAACAAAAGTCCTAATTAACGATAGATATGAAGTGGAAGACCTGCGTGGCCTTGGAAAAGTCTCACGTACGGTTGTCGCTGCTGACAACATTAAACGAGGGCTCATCTTTCAAGATGATGCATAAGTCTTACGTAATAAGAGTCAAATTATGTAATAATTTTAGTTATAAGGATATATAAAAAATCTAATTTGCACGTTAAACTTGACTTTTACAAAAAGATCAACGGATCTTTACCAAAACGAAAAGATTGACATATCTTTACTTTACAATATTTTTACGAAAAGATCAATGGTTCTTTACCAAAACGAAAAGATCAACGGATCTTTACTTTACATTTTTACGAAAAGATCAACCGATCTTTTTTACCAAAACGAAAAGATAGACGGATCTTTACTTTACGACATTTTTACGAAAGATCAACGGATCTTTGCCAAAACGAAAAGATCTACGGATCTTAACTTAACGACATTATTACGAAAAGATCAACGGATCTTTACCAAAACGAAAAGATCGACGGATTTTTTGAGATGTGTATTCAGTGACTCAGACATAAACTTAATAATAATTATTTTAATAAAAATTAAATAAATATATTTTGTTAAGTTTATGTCTGAGTCACTGAATACACACCTCAAAAATATGTTAACCCTTCACTTCAAAGCTTTGTGCCAAGACGCGTTTAAATTTGGACAAAAGTATAAACTATAAAAATTTTGGGATAAAAAATCACATGCATCGAAATTGTTTTAAATCCAAATATCTCCAAAACGGTTGCTCGTATCAACTCTTAACAAGGATACCTTTTTGACGTAAAAATGACAAAGGAATAATTCGTTTTACTTAAAAATGTAATACGGGGTCATACTAAAAAGTTGTGATTGTTCAAAGAAGTGGAAAGCCATGTAAGTGGCGCCCCCTACAAGTAAGAGCTATACTAAGATTAGATTCGAATTCGTCATACCAAAAAACCCCCGGATATCAAATTTCCCTACAATATTTACATTTTCATAGATTTTATTTAGAAAATAGGAAAATTAAATAAAAACTTTAACACCCTGTATCTTGAAAACGAATACCTCGCGGACACATGTTTATATAGACTTTTATGTTTATTTTTGGGCCCTGAATACGTACCTGAAGTATTGACGTTTCCTCATGAAACACACTGTATATTAAATAGAATGGGCCCTAGGATAGTTCCTTGAGGAATATCTATTTCAGTGGGAAATTCTGTATTTTGATGGCCCTCAACTCCCACACACTGTGTTCTTTGTGACATGTAACTTTCAAGTAGCTTAAGTGGAACTCCTCTTATACCATTTCTTTCTAGAACTTTCTTTAAAATAGCGTGATCGACGGTGTCGAATGCCTTGGCCAAATCCAGAAAGACACACATAATTTTTTCTCCCTTATCTATACTCGAGTAAATAGTATCAACTAGCCCGGCCAAAGCATCCTCAGTCGAAGCACCCTCCCTAAATGCATATTGATGAGGTGACAGTATATTAACGACTCGGTTCTTTATTATTTTTTCAAAAATCGTACTAACAGAACTTAGGATAGATATTGGTCGATAGTTGTTAATAATTTGTTCTCCCCTGATTGGTGAATTGGTTTGATTACAGCTTTTTTTACCACTTTTGGAAAATTACCAGTTTCTAGACATTTATTTATCAAGAAAACTAATGGCTCTGTTAAAAGTTGTTTATAATCCTTTAATACTTCACTTCGTAAGTTGTCAAGGCATGTTGATTTTCCATTTTTTAGTGTACATATTATTCTATTGACCTCCGCTTCATTTGTTGGAAACATGAGTAAGCTTTGATTTAATCTTGGTATAGTGAAATAGATGTTTTTATTTATTTTTGTTGTATTTCCCGATTTTATTAAAATGTGTATTAAAGTGTTCCGTTATGAGTTTTTGTCACTTACAATAATTTGCCCATTTATGTCAATGCTCTTTATACCGGGTTTCTAAATTTTATTTTGTTTTGTTATGCAAAGTCAACCTTATTTTTAATGCTAAATAAAATAAAATTATAAAAATAGGGGGTTTTCATTAAAAAAAATGACAAATATTTTTTCATTAAAATTTTTAATGTTAGTCTTTGATCACCATGTATTTATTTATTATAAAAAACACAGACCACTAAAGTCGATCCCCTTCTACAAGCAAACCAATCCCAATTAAATAATAAAGGATTTCAATAGGAGAACTTGGTAGATATATTTAGACCTGCAAAAGGTAATTTTTGACATAAAATTAAAAATATGTCAAAAACGGTTATACTTAGGTAAAGGATATTAGAATATATCTAGAATTTGCCTTAATATACAGGGTATTCTATTTAAAATATGGAAGTTGATACTTGTCTAGCAAAATACGGATATCCTCTATACAGGGTGTTACAGAATATTATGAGGAAAACCTAAGGACAGATTCTACATCGAAAAATATGAAAAAAAGTTCATATAAACATGGGTCCGGATATGCTCCCTTTTCATGATACAGGGTGTTTTAGTTGACAAGTCTCTATGTTTTGCGAAAAGAAAAACTGTGCGCCACTGGTTTTTAAAAAAATTAGTATGGCTTCCTTAAAGCCACAATAATTTTACTGAAAAAGAGCCTCTTGGACTTTTTCCTTCTGATACACCGTTTTCAAAATAAAAATTATTTTATTAAGCACTGCAATAATAAGTCCGATGAATTATTATTGTACTGCTTTAATGAAATAATATTTATTTTGAAAACGGTGTATCAGAGGGAAAAAGTCCAAGAGGCCCTTTTTCAGTAAAATTAATATGGCTTTAAGAAAGGCATATTATTTTTTGTAAAAACCAGTGGCGCACAGTTTTTTTCGCTAAACATAGAGACTTGCCGGCACGAATGCCACTGATGTAAGTGCTTTAGAAAACAATTTTGTACGTGTAAATGTGACCTGTAATGATACATTTGCATGCACCAAAACTCATATCAATATCTCAAGGGGTTTTCGATAAATGCAAAATAAACTATTAAAGATGAAAAAATGTAAACACCCCGTATCATGGAAACGGAGCATTTACGGACCCATGTTTATATGAACTTTTTTTCACATTTTTAGATGTAGAATCTGTCCTTCTGTAACACCCTGTATATAAAAATATAATATTTTATGGGTCTAAGTAAATCCAAGCAACTTTTGTATTAAACTTTTTTTGGTACACCTCGTAGATTCTGAGATAAGGAGTCATCCCATAATAAACGGATCACCCTGTATGTCCTATCTTAAAAAGAACTATTGCTGATTACCTAAGCGATCAGACGGTCGACCCTTTCAATAATGTCAAGAACTGTCAGTCTTCGGATGATTAAGAATATAAACTATTATAATTTAATTGTTGTATAATAATGTATAATAATACTTATCTTATTTATGTATACCTATTATGTATATATTATATATAATTTTTATTTTGCTAAAATAATATTTGGTTAAATTTAAATTCTTTCTACAAGTACCCAACCTGCACGCCTTTGGCGTAACATTTTCCATTTTCAGTGTTTATAAATGGATAGCAACAGGCAAAGCGCTTAAATTGATTCACAACGGGGTTTTTTTTTTTTTTTATGGCAGTGGCACACACACTAAAGGTAGACCCTATGGCGCTCGACGAGCGGTGTGTGTGCGAAGATGTTGATTGACACGGTTCTTGAATATTTGTAGGTTGTAATTAGTGGGAAACAGATGTCCTGGAAGTGAGTTCCACAGTGATGCAGTGCGCCAGACAAAGGAGTTCTGGTAAAGCGATGTTCGAGGTGTTTCTAGTTGTACGACGAACTGGTGCGCTCCTGCCGTCTGTCGGGACTGCCTGACAGGAGTTGCCAGGGGCGGGATTATGCGGGCCAAATCCTGGGAACATCTGCCGTGAAAGTATCTGTAAAACAGAGACATCTCGGCCACATGTCTGCGATGTTCCAGACTATCCAGATTCCGGGTCAACTCCGGATCGCCGACGAGACGCACAGCCCTCTTCTGAATGGAATCCAGCAGCTTTAGGGTATGCTTTGGTGCGGCACCCCAGATATGTGAGCAATATTCTAAGCACGGTCTTATTTGCGCTTTGTACAGCAAGAGCAACTGCTGCGGTGTATAGAGTTTTTTGTTGCGAAATAGCGCACCAAGCTTCTGGGAGGCTGATTTTGCGATGTTAGCAACATGGCCATGCCATGACATATTGCTGTTGACCGAGACACCCAGCAGCCCGATTGACGAGGATGAAGGAATGGTCGATCCTGCCATAATGATGTCAGGGCCCGCTGTATTGGCCCTCTTAGTAAACGTTGCTGCTTGGGTCTTTGCTGCATTGAACTGGACCAAATTTCGGTCGCCCCAAGTTTGAACTTTCTCCAGGTCTTGATTAATTGCTGTAATCTGCTCCTGTCTGCGGTGATGAGTCTCAGTCGCTGGTAAGGGTTTTTCTGATCCAAAGTGGGAGACAAGGGTACTGTCATCTGCAAAACTGTAAACAGGATTATTCGTTTCGATCAGCAGGTCATTAATATAGATGAGGAACAGAGTTGGTGAAAGTATTGCGCCCTGAGGCACGCCCGCGTTGATGGTAAATGTGTCCGAGATGTGTCCATCGACTGCAACATGTAGGGATCGGTTCTTAAGGAAACTGGCCAGCCAGCTGCAGAGAGAGGCGGGCAGTCCCAAGGACGGCAGTTTGTTGAGCAGTCCGTCATGCCAAACTCTGTCGAATGCCTTTGAAATATCCAACGCAATCGCTCGAGACTCTCCGTAGTTTTCAATTGCCCTACTCCATATATGAGTGACATAGGCCAATATATCTCCTGTCGATCTCTCTTTGCGAAAGCCGTATTGATTATCGCTGATTATTCTGTTGCTCTCGAGGTACTTGAGTAGTTGCTGGTTGACTACACGTTCCATGACTTTGGAGATTATTGGAAGCAAGGCAATCGGGCGATAGTTTGAGGGCGTGGTTTTCTTGCCTTTTTTTGGAACAGATTGCACTCGAGCGACTTTCCAAGAGGATGGGTAAATCCCTTTTCTGTAAGAAAGAGAAAAAAGCCTGGAAAAAACAGGTGTTAGTTCGTTGGCGCAGTTCTTTAGCACGATGGCAGGTATTCCGTCCGGTCCTGATGCCTTTTGCGTATCTAGTTCTTTAAGTATTTTGCGAATATCACGATGAGAAAACTTGACTTCTGCCATGGTGGTGTTGATGTTCGGTATAGTGGGGAGAGTCTTGCTTTGGCGCACGTCTAAGGTAGAGTGCGATGAAAACATTTTGGCGAGCATGTTTGCTTTTTCCTTGGCTGTAGTCGCCGTGATGCCACGTTCGTCCGTCAAAGGTGGGAGAGACGTTTTTGTAAAGTTGTTACTTACTGCCTTTGCTACCGACCAAAAATTCCTGGAGCCACTGGGGCATTGCAAAAGTTTATTCCTGATCCTTTGATTGTGTTTGTCCTTAGTTTCGTCGATCACACGCTTGCACTCGTTTCTCGCTTCGATAAAATAATTGCGATTTTCAGCGGTCTGATTTTGCTGCCAGTACTTATAGGCTTGCTGTTTCCTTCCTACAGCTCTTTCGCATCTTTTGTCGAACCAGGGCTTTCCTTTTGATGGTAACTTGATGGAATTTGGGATGTATGCTTCCATTCCTGAGGAGATTACTTGCATGATCTCTTCGCAGCAGTCTGACGGGTCGTCAGTGGCAAAGCAGACGTCGAGCCAAGGAAAATCTAGGTAAAACTGCCTCAGATCGTCCCAGTTTGCAGAATTGTAATGCAAGATTTTGCGAGGCAATGGTGGATCCTTCTGTATGAGTGGCAATTCACAGACCGTTGTAATAAGTTTGTGGTCGGAGGTACCTAATGGCGGACCAACTGTAACCTTGTACTGGTCAGGATTGGTGGTCAGAAAAAGATCCAGGAGGGCGGCGAATTCGCCCCTCTCTGAGATTCGAGTTGGTTCGTCTACAGGTTGAGTAAGCCCGCAGCTGATGGCAAATGCTTCAGCCTCTCTACCTTCGTTGTCGGTCTTGTTGTGATGTTTGAGCCAGTTGGTGTTGTGGGCATTGAAGTCTCCCAGAACGATTATTTCTGAACTGGGGTGATCGACCTGTATTGAGTCAAAGGTGGTAGCTAGTGTTGAGAAAAAGCTTTGGTAGGCTCTATCGCTCGGAGGGCGATAGAGACAACATATAAACTTGGTTAATCCCTTGGCGGTGAACTTGAGCCACATGACGTCAAGGTTGTTCGGTTCGAGTGTTTCCTCGCGGTGACATGAAAGGTCGCTTCGGACAAAAAGGCATATTCCGAACTTATATCTAAATCGGGTATGTAAGTCGTAACCAGGATAGAAGTAGTTCACTGTTGTTGTTGTAGAACATACTTGTATTTCTGTAAGGGCTAATATGTGTGGTCTATTTGCTTGTAGATGTTGGTGTACCGAATTTATGTTTGTATTTAGGCCTCTTATGCTGCAGAAATCTATTCTAAATTGGTTCGGTATCTTTGCTGTTTGTGAAATGCGGAATGAGGGACTCCCAGGGCCACCCAGCGCCCGGAGATCCAAATGGCCGGGGAGTTTACCTCCGGAATATTTTGATCCTGGAAGCACCATCATGTCCATATATTCCTACTGTGAAACCCGGGATCACCAGCGCGGAAGCGGAACGTGATTTGGGAAAACCACTTAGCGCTCCCCAATTCTGGTGGGGTGGTCTTTCACCGGACGATGCGAGTAGGCTTATGCATCTACCACCTAGGGCCGCTTCCATTCGAAGCATCGGCCTCAGACTCATTCCTTTGGCGGTCCCTAGTCTGACAGGGGTAAAAATGGGGTTTATTGGATCACTCCCCAGTGATCAGCTCCAGACTTTGTACTTTGGTGTTCTCCAGCCTGGGGGAGGACGACGGGATTTGATGGGCCATATCCCATGGCAACTCGGAATGGCAGGGGCGTCACTCCCCGTA
>MU188354.1:46046-61177 GCA_016904865.1 Pissodes strobi
TGTATGCAAATTATAAGGCCCTCGGCCTATGCACTATCTAACTCAATCTAACTAACTCTTTGTAGGGAAGTCTAATAGTTAGGTCCTCGACCCCAAGCTTAATCAATTAATAATTTATAATAAAAATAATATTAAGAATGTTTTGTATTGCGAAGCCATCGGCCTAAACATATTATTTTTCTAAGCCCTAGGCAAGAATTTGTCGATTGAGTGTTATTTGTATCCGAATTATAAGGCCCTCGGCCTATGCACTATCTAACTCAATCTAACCAACTCTTTGTGGGGAAGTCGAATAGTTAGGTCTTCGACCATAGCCTTAAGCAATTAATAATTTATAATAAGAATAATAATAAGAATTTTTTGTATTGCGAAGCCCTCGGCTTGGACGTATTCTTTTTCTATGCCCACGGCAAGACGAATGTTTTGATCGAGTGCTATTCGTACGCAAATATTACAAGGCCTTCCTCTGTGTACCTTATTCTCTATTTCTCTCGGTTGAGCAACGTATTGTGCCTTACTGAAAACCTGCATGAATATGAATTTAATAAGCCCTCGGCTTATATGCAAGGTAATGTAATTATTCCAATTATTTAAAATAGTCTAGTTGTAATTAGTTAGCTTAGCGTAAACCTCAATACAACTTACCAACTGTACATTGTATCATTATACGTAGATATTTGTTTGTAAATATTAGGCCCCGGCCTAGTCCTATATAAACAATTTATTAACACTTACTCGAGGAAGTGGACAATATATTTTCCCTTCTTTTCGACATTTTATTTCACAAACACAAACTCACTAAACACAGCACGTTTTTTTAACGTATTGGATGGATACGGAAAACAAAATGAGTAAGCATCGAGGTGCGATAGCAGGCTCGGGTTGAAGATAAAAATTTTTATGCTTTAAAAACGTATCGATGGGTATGGTGATTCAGAAACTACAAGGTAATCATATCGGAAGACAAGCGATGGAAAATTCAAATCCCAATCAATAACAAATAACATGTCATGCTCATGAACTTGTGATTAAGGTTGCCAAGTTTTCCACGAGCCAAGGGAGGCCTTTCCCAATGGTGGCTCGCGGCCTTGAAAAATAGTGAGGAGCTATTCACCCAACTGCTAAAATTTTTTAATAGTAATTACCGCAGTTTTTTAGGTAAATCATTTTTGAATTTTGAAAATATCCTCTTTCTAAAAATCCAGAATTGATATCCAAAATATCCCATCTCCAGACGGACATATTTGTTAAATAAAAATTAATTTTTAACTCCGCTTCTGTGGAAATCGAGCTTGGCATCACCTATCGCATGAGCACAAACTTAAATTTGAAAAACATTTGTATCAAATTTGGCCGCGGTTGGGATTTTCTGGCATTTTTTGTTCGGCGAAAACTGAAATTTCGAACATACCCCTTTATTAAAATTTATAACTATAAGCATATAAGGCGCGAAATCAACCTAAACAACTAACCGAAACCGTCTAATATAAATCCGAAGTGTAAGAGGTCTAAGTATATAATAGAATAGAAACATGTACTCCATCGAATATTATTGGACGCCCCTGAGAGGCCGCTGTGCCAAATTTCAAATGGTACTATGGAAGTACTATTTGAGCACGAAACATCTTTTAGCAGTGGTAACATGGTTTCAGATTGATTTGCTATTTCATTATTATTTTGTATATTTTTTGCAGTAATATGATAATAGTGGAAAAGGAGGACATTTCGATGACAAGGGAGAATGGTGGACTCAACGTTTTAAAGAAGGACTGTCCTTCCGAAATGAGGACACTTGGCAACTCTACTCGTGATTTATAAACTCAATTTAAAGAAACTAACCGATAAGTAGGTATGTGTCTTTCTTTCACTCTGGTAATATAATATTTGGTCTGCAATATGAATATTTTATTTTATGCAATATGCAATCTACATTGTTTTAGGTTATGAAAAAAATGTGAGGTTTCCAATGGGAACTTAAATTACTATAAAAACAAGACAATACAAACGGAAATACTCTAGTGTTCTAATGAAAAATTTCTGCAGAGATTCTTAGATATACAGGAGTTGTTATCTTATTGTTAAACATATCTAAAACTTGTGAAACTTAGAATCAGTGGAATCTTTGCTATGAGAAACTACAATATGCAATTATGCATACGATATTGATATTGATATGTGGTTGATTGAAGAAACATTCAATTCAATTCAAAAGCAACGTACTGCAACCAAACAAACTTGGCCGATAGAACAGTTTATTGTTATTTCTCATATAATATCGTGAACTTGTAAGCATCTGTAAAGTGTAGTACCTAAATCAATTAATAAAAACAGAAATTTACCATTGCATTCAACTTTGTCATATATTTAAATTTGGCTGTAAATGCAATTTTATTTCCCAGTTAGCTACGATTTTTGTTGTTTTATCATTTAAGTAATCTTTTCACTTTATAGCAGTGTTCTGTGGTAAATAAAACTGAAAGACCTCAAACATGTACCTTTTCTTTAGTTTTATATATGTAGTCAGGTTTGTAAAAGTTTATTTCGTTTTTTACAAGCTTTGCTTATTATGCAGCTGTAAATATCACCATCATGGCCTTAGTTCAAACTTTTAATAATATCTACGATATTTTTAACATAGGACAGCTCATGTAAGATATATGAAATGGGTGACGGTATAGCATAATATTTGAATTTGAGTTTGTTGTACCCCAGTTATATCCCAAACTAACATAGAGTAACTTACACAAAGTAGAGTAGATTGACACCATAGAATGAAACTCAAGTATGAGAGACAATAATGTTAATTTATTTCAAAATAACTACCAAAAATTTACGAAATGGAAAACAAAACAGTCTATTTTAACCAAAAAAGTGCTATAACGTGATTCATATACAATATACAAGAACAGTAAAGATCTGGCGTATATGTGTTAATCCCTAATAGCACACGAGGTCCACTGGACGTCCGGTTAAAGTCCATGATTAGTCCATTGGTCCATGGACCTAAAACAAACGTGCTTTATACGACCATAAAAGAACGACTATATGTTGTTACGCAAACTGACATCCAAAAAAATATACGATGGACGTCGAATAGAGGACAAATATATTTTGTCACCATAATGGACGTCTTTTGTACGTCCATTTCAGGACAAATTTTGGTTTGTTATGCCAAAGGAAGTCTTTTAAATGTCCCTTAGGAAATGAATATATTTTGTTACGTCAAAGGACGTCCTTTGTACGTTCGTCAAAAAACATTTTTCCTTTATTACGAGAAAGGTCGTTCCTTGTACGTCTCTTAAAGGACTGAAATGTTTTGTTACACCAAACGACGGTGTACGTCCATAAGAGGGTAAATGTTATGGTTACACTAACGGACGTCCCTCTGTACGTCCACCAGAGGTCGAATATCTTTTGTTACTTTAAAGGGCGGCCTTTGTATGTCCGTCAAAGGACATTTTTCTTTTATTACGAGAAAGGTACGTCTCTTAAAGGACTAAAATATTTTGTTACACCAAAAGACGTTCTATGTACGTCCATAAGAGGGTGAATATTATGGTTACACTAAAGGACGTCCCCCTGTACGTCCAGTTGTAATTGTGGACGCTCCCTGGTAGTCCGTTTTACGTCTATTTTTGTGACATTGGGACGTCCATAGTGCATCCATTGGGATGTCTGATGTCCCCCATTGGTCCAATTTTGTGATATTTGAAGGGCCACTGTTCGTCCATTGGACGTCGGGCGTCTATAAAACGGATGTCCATCGGACGTTCCGTTTGTTTGCTGCGAAGGTCCACTGAACGTCCATTGGACATCCATGTGCTATTAGGGACTTTAACAACTTAATATCTTATTTTGCTTTATACAAACTTACAATAAACACGAATGATAAAGAGATTGGTTAAAACACTTTACATAGCACAAAGAGTTAAGTTTTTTAGAGATGTCTATTATTATAATGCTAGAAAGCGCAGCGATTTCTTGGTGTCAGAGAGATGTAATACTAGTCAAATGCTTAATTCAGTAATGTATAAGGGTCTGTTGGCTTTTAATACGTTACCTAACACAATTAAAAACTGTGGTAACTTTGATGTTTTCAAGAAATTGTTAAGAGCGCATATTTTTGTGGTCTGGATATGGCTTAGAGCCAGACAACATCCTGGTCACTACCAAATTGTGCTGGCGGATTGCCTTGCAGCAAAGCCATTAACAAGAACAAGAACAAGAGCGCATATTTAATCGTCTTAGTCGTGTCTTAGTCTTAGTATTTTATTTACTTAACCTTCCTATTTTATGTGTTCACATATTTTATATTTTTTATTGTTTTCATGTATAGCGATATGCTAAATAAAGATTATTATTATTATATTATTATTATTATTTAATTATGATTTTTTTTATTTGATAGTGATGTGAAGAAAGCAAAAATATATGGACCAAGGGCTTTAAAATGTCAATTCTGGTAGAACTTCTATAGAAATTTCCACAGAATTTACATAGAAATTGTTTCAAAATTGGCATTTTAGAGTCGCATTTATCCATGTAAGTTTTGCTGTCTCGGTACTATAAGTGTTATATGCCTAATTTACAGGACGCAATAATTACGTTTAACGGCTTGCAAAAATATTACATTTCCAACTAATGAAGGTAATCCGTCCCCAATATAACGTTATTGTGACTGAATTTAGTCCATTTTCAAAATGAAACCGGTATGTTACAGGTCCAAAACGAGAACGTTTTATAAGTAACATAATTATAACATTTTGAAAAGTCTGTTATGAAACATCTCATAAACGAAACCAATTCGTTGCAGTTTCAAAACAAAAATGTGTATTTATTAACGTAACTGCGATTTTGTTATGTTGGTGGACATTATCTGACTATGCATGTTTGCAAATGTTCGAAATGGCGCCGTAAAAAAGCCTTTTTGTATAACATACCGATGTAACGGAAAAACAAATATGTAACGAAATTGCGATGTTTTTTTGCTTAGTAGGTTATTAAGATCCGTTCAGCCATTTTCAAGTTATTGGCATTTATTTCCGAAAATGTTCGAATACCTTCACCCCTTTCCTCTAAGAGACATGGCAAAAAGTGGTTAACAAAAAAGAATCGAATTTATATCGGCCCTAAAATGATAATGCATTCTACTATCTTTAATTGGAGAAGATTTTGCAAAAAAAAATTCCAACATTTTAGGTTCTTAAAAATAATTTCAAACATTTTCTCTTGACCACATTAGTTATAAATTTTTTTACCGTAAGTCATTACGATAATTACTTTTCGAGATATAGCCGAAAGCCATTCTTATATACTTGGCGACCCGGTACATAATACAGCTTTATTAGAATCGTATATTTTTATTATAAAAAGAATATCGGCCAGCATAGCCTTATTTTATTTATTTGCAACTTATATATTTGTTGTAAATAATTAATTAAAAAGGAAATGCAAAAAGTTACAGGGCTCGTCCGGGATTTGAACCCGGGACCTCCCGCACCCTAAGCGGAAATCATACCCCTAGACCAACGAGCCGATGCGTAACGAAGTCGTTTCAAGGCACGCAGCGTGGAGATTCGATAACGAGGTTATTATAAATAATTCTATAATTGTTTTCGAGTATTTTAATACTTGAAGATGAGACTTAAATTGAAAACATTACTACTCGTCCTTGTGATTTGAAAAGATACAGATCCAGTTCGAAATATTGTTCGTAAGTGAGTAAAAAAAATAACCTTTTAAAGACTACTTACTTAGGTATTTGGCTTAAAATACAAGTTGAAGGTATTTAGCAAACATTAAATAAAAACCTACCAACTAGGCCATTTTTAGGGACTGAAATTAAAAAAAAAAACATAAAGTTAGTTTTTACTTAATTTCAATTAATATGATGCTTTAGAACGTTTAATTGCCCATTTGTTTCTTAATATAAGCACATATGGGTAATTCTCAAATAGTTTTAATATTCCATGCAGCAATTTTGGAAAAAAAATAAGCATATCGGCAAAAAAATACAAGAAACCAAATTTGTTAGGTATTGAAAATGTCGAAATTGAACTGTGGCACAATCAGGATAATGTCCCTTATAAGTATATTATTTCTGCTTTTCTAATTTGGTGACTTACGTTTTTTCATTACCGTCCTCAAACCCAGATGAAGGCAAAATAAATATTTAGTGAACAATAAAGAATCAAAGCTTAGTATCATATTGTAAAAGACCCATGCATTTGTTTCCTGATGAATTTGCTTGACGCCCAAAGTACTTCTAAAGGCATTTTATCCCATTTTTTGTATATAATGTAAAATAATTTAAAAATTAATGGCTTTGTTTTTTTTATATGCGCGAGTGAAAAGCAAAATATGATTATATTTTATTGAAATTTCTAGACGAAAAAGGTAAGATGTTCTAATTAACACTTTACTTTTTCATATTTTGAATCAAGGGACGGTGATGATATCGGGTGGACGGTGATGATAATGAGTGGACAGTCATGAATGATCCAAATAATTTGACGATACTGGGACACTGAGATGCGAAAATAACAACAAAGCTAGGTATTATAATTCAGAAGCAAAAGGCTAAAATGAAAAAAATATAACATACCTAACAGTGTAGTCACAAACTTTTAATAAAAAACGAAAACAAAACATACTAAGTATTCTGTAGAAACAGATAGATTACTCCGAGGATAAATCGTATAAAAAATAAAACTTGAAACAAATTCTTTGGTTAATACTTATTCTTCTATTTTTCCTTGTTCTTATTAGAAAAATATAGCTTTCTCTTCAAAGGCCAATACTTCTTGTCGTTTTCTTTCTGTGTTTCGCTTTTGTCTTCGTCTTCCTGCTTGCTGCCTTCTTGGACATACTTCTTCAACTATGTACTCAACGTTTTCTTCTAATAGTAAGGGAGATGATGGTGGAGTCTTATTTGCATTGATAAATTCCTTTGTTCTTCATGTTATTTTCTTCTTTTGATAATATTTCATTGATGCTTCCCTCCATTTTTCTCTCTGCTTTTTTTCACGATTTTCCATGTCAGCTATAATCTTAAGCTTTTTCTATTCTCTTTTGATTTCGTTCACGTTCACACAACTGAGCCTTTGCTGATCTCTCTGGATGATGTTAATGATGTTTGAGGTTATGCCATTGAATTTTAGCAGACTTTGCATTTTAAACCACTAAACATGAAAAATAAACTATATGGACGGTATTGAACTATGTGAAAACAGAAATACTGAAATTATGCATTTTCAAGCAAAAAATGATGTACTCACCTTGTTTTTTTCACAAATCTATAGCACAACTGTTAATAGTTACTGTACAACAATACGTTACGAAGAAGGCAACTTATTGCTGAGCCGCCTAACGGACAAAATAGGTACCTATATGTGCGGTGTACGGTAATGAGAATTGAATATAGGGACAAGGGTTCTTCTTATTTTGAAACGCTTTATATGAATTGTTTTAATGTTTGACACTTAACAATTATAAGGTGAATATAATGTAATTAAAGATGGTATGAATCAGTTAGTTTTCTCGATCGGGACTTGAGACGGCCATGAAAAAATGGCAAGTAAAATCTATACCAGCGAATATTAACTATACGATTCTATACATTGCAAATTCTAGACAGTATTTTGCGAGTAGTGTGTTAGTTTTCTGTGGAAACAAAGTAATACCAATGATCTTGCAAAAAATGCAGTTTTTTGCCGTTAAAATAAAACGAAAACGTACAAGGGAATGACATGTTAAAACTATTTGAGAATCACCCATATAGGTTAACCTGTGATATAATTATATTGTAAATATGAAATAACAACATTGTGGAAAAACGCGTTTTAGAATAGCATAATTAATGTTCATAGGTTTTGCTAGATTGATTTTCCTTCCATGATTGGCAATGTCAGGTGTAAGGCATACTAAAATAAAAATTCTAATAAAAAAAATAAAGCCTTATTAATATAATTTAAATTATTTATAAGGTTAGTCAACTATTGTAGGTACCTAGTCACTAAGAGATCTTGGAACTTTAGCAAGTTACTAAATTTGAACATACGACAGGCCATTTTTAGAGCACGAATGTTTTTGAAAATCGCAAATAATTTTTGTTTAATTTCAGTTAATAACATAGTCATTGGGGATCAAAAAAGCGCCTTACCTGGAAAAAAAGTCCGGAAGATTTGAAACTTTCCAGGTTTGTAGGTTTCGAGGTACCTGACTAAAATCCATAAAATGCACAATTCGACACTTGCCGCCGGCGCCGCCACCTTGCCAAGATTGCGGCTAAAATCGGTATTTTGCAAATATCTAGAAAACTATGCCTTTTTCGAAAAAATATATAGAGAGCAAAATTAAAGAAGATAAAATTTCCTATAAAAACGGTTTTATGAAAATTTTCGCTAAAGTTAACCGTTTAGACATAAGAGCTCAATTTATGACATCATATTTCCTTAACTTCTATAAACTGCTTTATCTATCTACATACATAGGTACTTGTTATGAATTCTCGTAATATTTTGAGCTTATGATGAACCGGAAAGGCACATGCACAGATACATATTTCTAGCCTGTGCTAAGTATATATTTTATAACTAAAGTTTATTCGCTTTGGAATAAGGAACTCATAATAAGCAAAACGAAACAAAACGCCAGAAACCAGAATTAGAGAAACCTAAACCGCCTGCTGAAATCTGTTATAAAAGTCACGATCTTTTCAACACATTACCAAGACATAATTCAAACAATCACCGGAAAATTTCAACAGGCACTAACAAAACTAGAAAGCGATGGGCCAACCGCGAAACTCTGGGTGCAATTTTTTAAAATGGTCACTCTAGTGAAGCAGTTTATGGAAGCAGAAAGAAATGGGTAACTGGCAACTCCACCTGGAGACAGCTCAGAAAATGCTCCCGTACTTTCACGCGAGCGGCCACCATAATTATGCGAAATCTTGTCATTTATATTTGCAAGACATGTTATCCCTACAGGAGAAAATGCCACCTGATGAATACCATAAACTTACAAGGGGCGTATTTTTCACAATAAGACGCAGCAACAAATTCTGGTTAGGTATTTGGACAGACATGAGCATTGAACAAACCTTGATGCAAATGAAATCTACAGATGGCCTTACACATGGACGAGGGATAACAGATAGCGTTTTCAAGGTGGACACTACGAATGGTGATCTGCACAACGTATGTGACGAACCTGAAAAGTTCTGCGAAGTTTATTTTCAATCTGTAGAACAACACGTGGATATGAGAAATTCACGCATTACTCGAGACGACAATGATATGGAAAAGATGTTGCTTTGGCTTGCGCAACACCCACCTTTCCCAGACGTAGACGAAATAATGTCCATTGGGCATTGCCTCAGGCGTTGTTGGAGATCAAACAATAAATTGTTTTGATGCAGAGCGAATTGGGAAAGTTGGAATAAATAATGTGATTGCGAAAAACTTTGGTGATGTAGTTCTGAGATGCAAAGACAAAGTACTGCCCCTGGGAGCAGTGATTTCGAGTATTCATATTGATGATAAAGTGGTGCCCATTGACCCTCTACTTATTTTCCAGAGACTTTGTGGTGCAAAATAGAGCGATGAAGAACTTGAACTGCATCTGCAATATGGGTTGGCTCCGTACCCATTGTCCTTGTTTTCTGAAGCCGGATTGCGAAAACCAGAGAAATCCCTACTGTACAAAGCTTTTTCGCCAGTTACAAGCATTGAGTTTGGATCTAACAAAGTGTACATAATTGATGGTGGATACTTGTTGCATCGAGTTGTTTGGAGCCGAAATGAAACATTTGGTTCGATTTGCAACAGTTACGTATATTATTGTTACGTTTTTCCCGTGGGTTCTTAACAGAATTACAACTTTGCTATTTTCAACTAATACTCTCTTTATTCACTACCACTGTATACAATTTAACACTCTATACTACTCTTATAACTTTACAACTAATATCTATTCAACACTCAATGATTAACTGAACTGAACTAACTAACATTCGCCTTAGGTCTGCTTACATATACTCTCAAATCTATCACAAATATTCGGGAAGTATTCCGAGGCCACTCTATATGATCTCGACGAGGCCATCGAGATAATTCCAGCTATCCCGAAACTTCGCGGCCGGCCGAGCGATGATTCATACAGACAGAGAAGCGAGGGGCACGTCGCGGCGGCTAGTTCTATAGGGTAGCACAAAAACGTTCGGATGGTTGTTAGTTGTGACATTGCCTCCCTCTTAAACCTGATCGTCCCGATCAGATACTGCATGTCCGTGGTATGCTTTCAGTCTGTCGAGGTGAACAACTTTCAGTTTGCTTCTGGGACTACGCTGAATTCTATACACAACGTCATTAATTCGTTTGATGATTGTATAGGGTCCTTCCCATACTGGCGTTATCTTGGAAGATCTTCCTTTCTTCCTTTGCGGATTATATAACCAGACTTTATCGTTCATCTGAAATCCCATAGAATTAGCTTTGAGATCATATCGTGTCTTCATTCGGTCACTGGCTTTCTCCGTGTTTTCTCTGGCTAATTCATGGATGTATAGTAACTTTTCCTTAAGGGCGTCTGCGTAGTCTTGAATTTCCATATCCTGGTTGTCTGACGTTCCGAATAATAGGTCGCAGGGTAAGCGGAGTTCTCTTCCAAATAAAACCATGGCTGGTGTTAGTCCTGTCGTGTCATGGACTGCTGATCGATAGGCCATTAAAAATAGTGGTATGTGTTGGTCCCAATCCTTCTGATGTTCATCTACGACCTTTGACAAATGTTCTTCAATGGTCTTGTTAAACATCTCAACCATGCCGTCTGATTGTGGATGTAAGGCGGTAGTCCGTGTTTTATGGATGTTGAGTAAATCACAGACTTTCTGGAAAACCTTGGATTCGAAGTTGCGTCCTTGATCTGAGTGCAGCTCTAACGGAACACCAAATCTGCTGAATAGGTTATTCACAAGGACCTCTGCTATGGTAACAGCTTCTTGATTGGGGATTGCAAAGACTTCAGTCCATTTACTGAAGTAGTCAATTGCCACTAAAATGTACTTGTCACCATTATTTGTTTCTGGAAAAGGGCCAGCTACGTCAATGGCGATACGTTCAAACGGTAGGCCCACATTATACTGTTTCATTTTGCCCCTAGATCTTGTTTTGGGTCCTTGGCTTGCGGCACAGGTTGAGCACTGCCGACACCACGATTTCACATCTTGGCAGTAGTTGACCCAGTAAAATCTGTCGCGAATCTTGTCAATCGTTTTGTTCACTCCGAGATGAGCACCAGACTTTCCATTATGAACTTCTTCCAGAACTTCCGATATCTTCCTCCTTGGTACCACTAACTGTGTCTTCACTACTTTTCCATCGGCGCTTTCCCAGGCTCGTTTAAGAAGTCCATTTTCCACCACCAGGGAGTCCCACTGAACCCACAGAGTTTTAAAAGCAAGTCCTTTATTTGATATTTCGCTCCAGCTTGGTCTTGGTTGCTGTTCTTCTTTAGCTCTTAGCAATAGTGCTATTTCACTATCTTCAAGCTGATCCTTTTTAAGTTGCTCGGTGGTCCACTGCTGATCAACCTCAAATTTCGTTAGCCTAATCGGAGTAATTCCTTCTCGTTGATCTACTCTTTGGCAATGCTTACAATTATCCGCGCATGGTCTCCTGGATAAAGCATCTGCATTATTATGTAATCTCCCTGCTCTGTGTTTAACCTTAAAGTTATATTGTTGTAACTTTTCAAGCCACCTGGCTACCTGTCCTTCAGGTTGTTTCATATCCAAAAGCCATTTAAGTGCTGCATGATCAGTCCTTATCAGAAATTCTTGCCCGTACAGATATTGATGGAAATGCTCAACAGACCGTACTATTGCCAAAAGCTCTTTTCGGGTTACACAGTAGTTACGTTCAGGTTTCGAAAGTGTTCGACTGTAGTATTCGATGACCCGTTCTTCTCCTGCTTGTACTTGAGATAAAACTGCTCCGATGCCGGTGTTGCTGGCGTCTGTGTCCAATACAAATTTACCCTTTTGTTCCGGATATCCCAATATTGGACTAGAACATAGAGCCGCTTTTAATTTCCTGAACGCAGAATCACAGTTATGATCCCAGTTATAATTTGCTCGTTCTTCAGTGAGCTTATGTAAAGGTGCAGCTATATTTGCAAATCCTTCGACAAATCTTCTATAATAAGTACATAAACCAAGGAAGCTCCGCAGTTCGTGTTTGTCGCGAGGACGAGGCCAGTCTTTGATTGCTGTATCTTTCGTTGATCAGTTTGGATTCCCTCTGATGACACGACGTGTCCGAGAAATTCAACTTTTTGTTGGAAGAGAAAACATTTCTTTGGATTCAGTAAGAGCTGAGCATTCTTGATCCTAGTAAAAACTTCATGCAGGTTTTGTAGGTGCTCTTCGAAAGTTTTTCCCATTACCATTATATCATCAAGATAGACCAGGCATGTCTTCCAAGTGAGGCCTCATAGAACTACTTCCATAAGACGCTCAAAAGTAGCGGGGGCATTGCATAGTCCGAAGGGCATAACTTTAAACTGATATAAACCAATTCCGGTAGAGAAGGCAGTCTTTTCCTTAGCCTGTTCGTCAATGCCTACTTGCCAGTATCCGCTCTTTAGATCGAGTGTTGAGAACCAATGAGAACCTGCTAGTGTCGTCAACGTGTCGTCAATTCTGGGAAGTGGATAGCTGTCCTTCTTGGTGACGTCATTGAGCCTTCTATAGTCCACGCAGAATCTGGTAGTCCCATCCTTCTTGGTGACTAAGACAACAGCAGATGACCATGGACTTGATAACTCTTCAATAATTCCATCTTCAAGCATTTTATCCACTAATGTGGTAACCTCTTGCTGCTTCGCCACTGGTAACCTCCGAAGATGCTGCCGTATGGGGTGAGCACTCCCAGTGTCGATTTTATGTTTTATGATGTTCGTTCTTCCAGTCATGCCATTTTTCTTTTCAAAGGCTGTACTCTGCTCTTTGATAAATTGTGTAGCTCTCTTCAGTTCTTCGGAAGACAGATGTTGCCACGACTTCTGGAAATGTTCTAGGACTTCCTTAGGTGATGTTGAGGGTGTTACTTCTGACTGCGTTTCGCAACTGGTTACCCACTGCACCGGCTCGCAAGTGGCTATTACATCTCCTTTATTGATTTTGATGGAATTGGATGAAATATTTGCTATCCTTATCGGTATTTCGCCGTCGGTTTTGACTAGTGCTTTGCCTACGAGGTGTTTGCAAGGCAAATCGTGGTGTTGGATAAGTCCGATGCAGCCTCCAAAATCCTTCTCCAATTTCCCAAAAATTATCTGCTCGGTATTTCCGCTTATTCTGACAGTACATGCCGCCACTACTTTAGTCGGTGTGCCATCGTCTGTTTTGTTAAGGATGAACTCTTCGGTGCCAAACTTCAGAAGATTAAGCTTGTTGTCAAAAGAGAATCCATGTTGACCAATGAGATCCATCCCCAAAATAAATTCGTCCTCGATGTCGGCGACTAACACTGTGTGGTGTAGTTTAATTCGTCCCAGTTGAAGTTCGATATCCATTTCCCCAAGTACTTCAGCTGTTTCACCGGTAACTGTACGCAAAACTACATTCTTTGATATGGGTAGAACTTCTACTCTATTCACTCTGTTGGACCTTATCAAAGATACCGCCGCACCAGTGTCAACAGTAATTGTTATGGCTCTTTCGTTGCTCTTTCCTGTAATTGTTAGACTGTCGGCGGCTTTTCCTAGGCTTTTTATGGAGACGATCCTGGGGGCTTTATTTTCTTTAGCCAACACCCGCCCCGCAATGTTGACTAATTGAAGTTTTCCTGATTTGACTTGGGGGCCCTAGCGTCTCTGGATGGAGATCTAGACCGTAGTTGTACTCGGCAGTCTCTTTTGAAATGTCCAGTCCTGCCGCATCTATAGCACTGATTTGATGTATTTCGGTTACGTGGCCTATCTTCCCTTGGCTCCCGGAATCTCGCCGTGGCCTGAAGAACTTCCGTTAATTTCTTCAAAATTTCACCCATCTCATTTAATTCACAGCTGTTTTTCGGCTTTTCTTCCTGGATGGATACGGCCCTGATTTTTGGCTTGGAGATGTTACAGGCCGTCTCGATTTCTAGGGCTCGACCCAAAGCTTCACTGCTGTTATCAAATTTGGCTAGGCGTAGCATTTTCTGAGTTTCTAGATCTCTGATACCATCCACGAAATATTGGGCAGCAAGTTCCTCTTGAAATTCCTCTGTCGCTCCCGGGTAGGCCAATTGAATGAGACGTCTAATGTCTGCCTCAAATTCTTGCAGGTTTTCACCAGGCTTCTGATGCCGAGACTTTACTTGTGCCTGATACAGTTGTCTTCGGTGTTGGTCTCCAAATCGTCTTTCCAGGACAGCTACAAGTATGTCATATCTCCCTTGTTGGCTGATGGGAATGGTCTGCAGTAGTTCCAGGGCAGATCCACGAAGCGCTACCACTAGTGATGTTTCCATTTCTTCATTATTCCAACCGTTGGCAACAGCAGCGGCTTCAAATTGCCTTCTGTACATTGTCCAGGATGTTTGACCGTCATACGTTGGAGGTTTGATGTTTTGTCCTGAGGCGAATGCTCTCTCAGTGGGTCCTTGATGTTTTAATTTGGTAACTACGATCCTTCATTTCTTTCTGTACGTTTCCAACTTCTTTTTGTATAGTGTTTACTTCTTTTTCAAATTTTTCGTCCAATATTTTCTGTAATTTACCTTGCTCGCCTACAACTACATCCAGCATCCATTTCTGAATCCGGTCCTGTTCTATTTGCCTTTTATCTTCTTGATCTTGTAAAATGTTCTGAAGCCGGTCCTGTTCTGCTTGCCTTTTATCTTCCAGGTCCTGTAAAATTTTCTGAAGCCGGTCCTGTTCTGCTTGCCTTTTATCTCCCTGGTCTTGTAAAATTTTCTGCAGCCGGTCCTGTTCTGCTTGCCTTTTGTCTTCTTGTTCTTGCAAAATTTTCTGAAGCCGATCGTCCTGTTCTGCTTGCCTTTTATCTTCGAGGTCTTGTAAAATTTTCTGAAGCCGGTCCTGTTCTGCTTGTCTTTTGTCTTCTTGGTCTTGCAAAATTTTCTGAA
>MU188355.1:4451-21006 GCA_016904865.1 Pissodes strobi
TCCTCTCTGTACCGCTCACCAGCCTGAGTTATGTAACACAAGGCTGGGCCTCTCGAGGTTGCAACTATGTTTGTCAGTTGCTCTGCGTGTCCTATTTGTGCTTTGCATTATCTTCATCTTATCTTGCGTTTGACCCGAACCTCACTGGACCGTACTTTGGATTTGGCTCTAACATCCGCTGCTGACCGCTTCGCTAATGGACCATTAACGTCGCGGTGTGGGTCTCCTACCGTTGCCGAGCTTACTCATGGTATACGGAACTACCGGGCTCCAGTACCGTCCCGGTTTCTCTGGGTTCTGAGGTCAATCCATGATGCCGCAGGAGACTGAAGTCCGAGACCGGGTCGTCCTCGCTTGATGACTATCACGGTATAGATACAGCATTGCACCATCCGGGAATGAAGATGAGGGATGATAGCCAATGATGCAATATTGCATCCGGTTCCAACTCTGTCACAGCCGATGTATCGTCTATACGACGGCGACGGTGGACTTTAATAACTGGCGAAATCAATGATTCCTCCCCTTACGAAGTGGGCCTTTTTTCTGCGCTAAATAAATCTCTGGAAAACCCATTTAAGGTTTTAAGTGCAGCTCCTTTGACTGTTTTTTGACTTCACATATGAGATTAATGAGATTTGATCCCTTGTTTTACTCTCTTCCTATAATATTAAACTGACCTATACTAATACGTTTCGAACACCCTAATGAATTTTATGAAAGAATGTACTGGTCCTGTGTTTATTTTAGTTAAGCCACATATAACAATGGTACATGCAGTTTCATTCATTGGAATCCCTATTTGAGGCTATTTAAATCGCTATTACGATAGCCCACATGAAAATCAGTCGCACGTGCTAACTAAAGCTTTATTCGGCTTTTTTGTAACTTTTACTAAATTTCTTTCACACTTTTATTGTCTCCCGCACCGAATATTCTAAAAACAGTCGCGAGCCGGCCTAAAAACAATGGCACATCAACGCAGCTGTCTGTTCGAAATAATATACAGATAATTCATAACATACAAATAAGAAATGAAACGAGATGGTTAAAATAAAGCTCGAGCATTTTTTTCGACATGTTTTTGTGCCGTTTTTTCGATTAGGGAACACGTGTTGTATAAGGTATTGCTTTTCGAATGTTTTCGTTTCCAGCTCTGGATATGTGAAGCAGGGGAGCTTTTTGTTCTATAAATATGTCTTGCACTTACTGGTAATTTAATACACTGAACGTTTACAAATTTATGTAATTCTGAAATATGTTTGAGCAATGGTTTATTTTTGTTGAAGGTCAAAATTGCGACTTGTATGCTCATATTTCATTTTTTATTACCAGCTTATTAAGCCACTTAGGCGTTTGAAATATTGGTAAAAGCCTAGTAATCCAGCACCTGACCGCAGTCCTGTAGGAAAGTTTGCGTAGGGAGAATTGTTTTTTCGGGAATGTTTAGTAAGTGTGCTAATAAGTATTTTGTGCTTGGGTGGACATCCACCACCGGGAATATTTTCCAAATATGGCGTCATCAAAGATAGCGGCCGTGCCATCACAAAGCTGCTCATCGATTTCTATGAAATGTTAATTTTTTATTATCCCTCTTACCATCCCCTCCCCCAGAACCAGGACAAATAAATAAATAAATAAATAAACATCAATTTTGTTAATTTTTTATTGTTAATGAATTCCAATAATGAGTGCAGTAAAAACATATTTAGATTATCTAAAAATGATTGTTGCAGGTTGAACCTAACTCCTTACTACCACACACTTGCAGAAGAAATAACAGGTCACTTCATCTTTTCTACAAATACAGGAGGATTTCGCACATTTTAAACAATTACACTTCCCAACAAAATCAGTCGGGTATTTCTGTAAGTTCTTTTCTGACACCAATTCATTATCTATTAAGGCAAAACCAAATTGACATGGGCCTAAGGCAACAAACACATCATCAATACAGTGTTGCTGAACATATGTGTAGAAAAAGGATCTTAGCAAATGGCCCTTGGCACTCTGCTGGTAGGCGGCAAATTTTCTATGCATGATGATACATCCACAATCTAAGTTCATTTAAAGACTTACAAGTTGGCCCTTTTCGTTCGTAATAACTACACCAAGTATGTTTCTGCAGATATAAAGCTTTGTTCTATGTCAGCCCAATCAGATGATACGCCAAAGTGTTCCAGATATGCCGTGGATGGCTGGAAGCCTGGATATGAAGGGCGGTTTTTTTAGTGCCAAACTTACTCGTGTAATCTGACCCAGATAGTGTGTAGATAGCTGGAAGTAAAGAGCATAAGTTTTGGCCCATTTTTTGGTGAATATCATGAACAGGTAAAAGTCGCGTGGAATCACTAACTCCAGTGAGCACCCAAAGGTCCTGAGCAGCAAGTTGATGAAGAGTAGCCCAGTGGATCAAAGCTAACACCATTATGTATTGTATTGTGGGTGGTTTACTTGCATTTCACTTTGCACAGATCGCAGTTAAATGATACCTCATCTTCTTCATCACCATAAAAGGCACTAAAGTTGTGGTTGGTACTACATGGTGTTTCTGTCAAAGAAGCTATCAAGCTATTAGCAATGAACACTTGCAAGTTCAGTTTGTTTTTTGAAGATCCCCAAAAACTGCTCAGTTAGACAGGTAATGGAACATCTTCAGATATGTGGGCAAGCTAGCCCAAGACGACCCACTAGGGATGACTGGGTAATGGCAAAAACGGTAACCAATGCCGCTACCACCGTCTATAGATATTCTAATAAGTCCGCTCACTCCAATATGCCGTGGAAAATACTGCCGTTGACCTTGAACACACTCGGCCACTGTACAGTAAACGAATGGGTGCAGCTACAGTGTAGGATCAATATGAACTGCCGCTCGATTATTTTTATACGGGGAGCGTTCTATTAGGAATAAATGATATGAATATGATTACGTATTAATGTTTGGATTATTTATTTGTTATGAACAACTATTGACATTCTCTGTCTCATTTATAGCTTATTAATGATACTACTTTGTAATAGTTAGTTAATATTATAATAAATAAGTAAATAATAAACGAAATATTATCTACGATATGGATAAAAATACCAGTAGGTACAACTGGTATTGGTATTGTTTAATTACGAACACAAGTTACAAAATATAACAGGAAAATAGCGACAATGGAATAATTTTAACCTGATATTTTCGGCTGTCGATAGGTATCGATATTTTATTACATTTTGTTATTAATATGACAAATGCGTTGTCACAGTGGATGTCGTCTTTAAAAAAAATGAAAACACCAACTAACCTGTGCCACACCCATAACTCAACCCAAGCATTAAAGGTGTTTTCCATCTAGGGTTTTTTTAATCTTAATTAGTGGTTAAAACAGCGATCAAACCTCGGATCAAACTCACTTATACTCATATATAACTCAACTTATATACATAATTTGGGCGAAGGTAAATATTAGAAATCCACAAATTTTACGCTATTTTGATAATCTCTGGATTCGTGAAAGTGATTTTTCAGAGCCATGCATGTAACGACACGTTTTGGAATTTTCGTCTCGCAAGGGAGATAAAGCATATGACTCTCTCTCTTCCTCTTTCTCTTTTATGGAATCGGTAAAGAATTAATCAATTTTTATGAGACGAAGTGAAACTAACCGAAAGATGATTGGACGACTAACCCAAATCTATTAAAATTGATTATGACGCATCGGAACTGCTTCAAATGACTAAAACGAGTTGAGACTAAGTGAAACTAACAGAGAGCTGATTCGGCGACTCACCCAATCTAACCAAACCTTAGATTATAACATATCGGAACCGGTTCAAATGATTAAAATAAGTGAGATAAGTGAAACTAACCGAAAGTTGATTCGACGACTAACCCAAACTAACCAAATCTATTAAAATTGATTTTAACGTATCGGAACCAACTCAAATGACTAAAATAAGTTGAGACTAAGTGAAACTAACCGAAAGTTCATTACACGACTAACTAAAACTAACCATCAAACCAAATGTATTATAATTCATCATATCGTATCGAAACCGGTTCAGATGTTTAAAAATAAGTTGAGATTAAGTGAATGTATTATTTTGTTTTTATTGAAATAACGCAGACGCCGCATGAGAGGTTTGTAGACAATGCTGTGTTGCCAGATTAATTCTTTAATTCTATATGGTTTTAAATTAAAATGGTACATTTCTCAGTTTGACAATTTTTTGTTAGTCAATAGTTGTGTTGTGCTGAATTTAAAATATATATCTATATAATATCTATTATTCCTGAAATTATTATTTTATATAACTTATTAAAGCGAGGTAAAGCGATAGTGATATTAAGCTGATAAGAATTGATATTATTCATTGCTCTATATTAAAGCAGTAACGTGCCGTGGGTATAGGGGCGGGAGGGGCGAGCTATTTCGAGGGCGCCGAATGATGAGCCATTTGCAGTTTGCATTAGGAGGCTGAGGCGGGTTAGATAGAGGGCGGGGGGGGGGGGCATTCGCCCCCCCCTGGCCCCCTATACGGCACGCTACTGTATTAAAGGTCGAAAAGGGGATTTGAGGAGCATGATTATTTCTCTTGCTGACTATAGGTATTTTGTTTCCTTATATTCCTTGCGTTTCTATACAAGCGTCTAGCGTCTGCGGTATAACTACTTGCAATGATGCGCAGTTGCGTTTCGGGATCAGCTTTTGTGCTTGTGATACTACGGCCCGGGTTCGATTCTCGTCGGTGACATGTTTTATTTTTATTTTTTTGGTTATATTTGTTAGTTGGGGTTAATTTTAGTTTAGTGTTAGGCAGGGTTGGTCAAGCGTGTAGCGCCCCCGTCTCAATGCGCTTGTTTGACTCATTAAAGTTAGTTTCGATTATGTTTGCTTAATATGGGATACTGACGCGCGCGTAGCGAGTAGCACAGGACACGTGATTGAAGTAAATACTTCTCAAGTTTCAACTCATTTTATTTATATGAGCCGGTTTGGATACGTTCTTATAATCAATTTTTATACATTTGTTTAGTTCTGGTTAATCGTCTAATCAACTTTTTATTAGTTTCACTTAGTCAACTTATTTTAGTCTTTTGATCAGGTTCCGATATGCTATAACCAATTTTAATAGATTTGGGTAGTATGGGTTAGTCGCCGAATCAACTTTCAGTTAGTTTCACTTGGTCTCGACTTATTTTAATGAATTCAACCGGTTCCGCTAGGTTATAATCAAATTTAATAGATTTGGTTAGTTTGGGTTAGTCATCGAATCAACTTCCGGTTAGTTTCACTTAGTCTTAACTTACTTGAGTCATTTGAACCGGTTCCAATACGTTATAATCAATTTTAATATATTTGGTTTGTTCTGGTTAGTCGTCTAATCAACTTTCAGATAGTTTCACTTTGTCTTAACTTATTTTAGTCATTTCAACAGGTTCCGGTAGGTTAGAATCAATTTTCATAGATTTGGTTAGATTGGGTTAGTCGTCGAATCAACTTTCGGTTAATTTCACTTAGTCTCAATTTATTTTAGACATTTGAACCGGTTCCGATACGTTATAATCAATTTTAATAGATTTGGTTAATTTGGGTTAGTCCCCGAATCAATTTTCAGTTAGTTTTACTTTGTCTCGACTTATTTTAGTGAATTCAACCGGTTCCGCTAGGTTATAATCAATTTTAATAGATTCGGTTAGTTTGGGTTAGTCGTCGAATCACTTAGTCTCATCTTATTTGAGACATTGAACAGGTTCCGATACGTTATAATCAATTTTAATACATTTGGTTTGTTTTGGTTAGTCGTCTAATTAACTTTCGGTTAGTTTCACATAGTCTTAACTTATTCTAGTCATTTCATCCGGTTCCGATACGCTATAACAAATTTTAATATATTTGGTTAGTTTGGGTTAGTCATCCAATCAACTTTCGGTTAGTTTCATTTAGCCTTATTTATATAAGTCATTTGAACCGGTTCCGATACGTTATAATCAATTTTAATAGATTTTGTTGGTTTGGGTTAGTCATCCAGTCAACTTTCGGTTAGCTTCATTCACTTCGTCTCATAAAAATTGATTAATTCTTTACCAATTCCATAAGAGAGAAAGGAGAGATCACGTGTAGTTACATAACACTCATCAACAGTACAATAAGAAAAACTACCCTTAGCCATCTTAACCATATATATTTTTTAAATAGCGTAAATCGTGCGAAAACTATTTCGTAAAAATAAATTCACACCGTCCGATCGCGGAAGTACTTGCGAAAACTGAGTCACGGCTAAGCCGTGACATTGACACACGTCAATGTCAATGCCGATGGGTGAGGGATTGCGCAGGCAGGAGGGAAATTTTCCGCGGCACGCTCGAGTGAGCGGACTTATTAGAATATCTATAGACGGTGCCGCTACCTTGTCTCTGCACCCTCTTAGGCTTTTTCGGTGATAAGATGTTTCCTAACACTTTTAACAAAGCTTTTTTTGTGGTTTGTCATCAATCCCCCTTAATTAAACAATGAGTAGTTATCAGATAGATCATACCGAAAGAGCTCTTGCATAACATATGCACGAGCTTGAGCTATTTGTATCATGCGGTGACATGACCTAGACGTCTTTTTGGTAGCTTTTCCGGAAGCCTTTGCACTTGGTGCTTTAGTGCTCTCAAATGCTGGTAGCATGACTTTGTGGATGGTACTTGATAACCTGATTGTTTTGTCTTCGTATCGTGTTTTGCGCAGTGTGCAATAGCTCTTGGGCACTCACTGATTTTATACTTGTAAATGCGCTTATGTGATTTCTGGTTACATATAATACATGAACGGTCTCGATTCCAAGTACCGCTTCCTCGAGGACTGTGGTGAAGAGCATGTTTTCTTCCAGATTCTTTCCGGCGCAGTCGATTGGGAAATGCTGTCGTTACCTTCATTTTCTAATAGGTTTATTTCTCTTTCATGTTTAAAAAGGGGCTTCTTATGACAATATTGTTTGTAGCACTCATTGTTCATATGATTCCTCACTTAGTGAGCTCAATCGCTTGGTGACAATGTCATTTCATACTTTCGCAGCTGCCCTGATTCTTTCGCAGCCATTTCACGTACTTATCACACTATTATCACTTTGATTACAGATTATGCATATTTTGTCACTTGCTTTAAAGTCTATTGAACTATCTTTGGAGACCCTTGTCAATTTTATGCCATGCATATCTTCATTTCATTTCCGCAACCTGTAATAAATAAAACATTACATTCGTAAAAGTAAATGTGGGGGGGGGGGGGCAAATGTGCTTTGGAAGGTAATGGGAAGTCATTTCGACAACAACATTTTGTTTCTTATCAATAGTACCTATTTTACGTAATATTTTCAATATTTCTCTTGGTTTTAGGGGAAAAGGGTGATAACGGGGGTAGGGGAGGGGATTAATTACCCTTCCTCCGTAGTAATAAAAAGTGAAAATTTCATAGAAATAGACCATATATTAACATAATCGCACGGCCGCCATCTTTAATGACGCTATATTCGGAAAATGTACCAGGTGGTACCACTAACCCAAACTAGAAATACTTACTACAGATTCCTGAAAAAAAATCTCCCTACGCAAACTTTCCTAAAGGACTGCAGTCAGATCCAGGACTAGGGTACTTATGCCTGCTAAGATAGATGCTAAATATACAATGAGTTGCATTTGAAATAACGGCATAGTCCAACAGCGTGGCTCAATCAAAAAATCTGGAATAGTTGAAATAACTCATGAAACTGGATGTAATAATAGCTGATCATTGCGAAGCTGCTCTTTTTTCGGACATTCTAAGAAGTATATTTTTTAATCGACACACCCTGTAGATTTATTTATATCTGAAAAGCACGTTTTTCTGATTTCATCGATATAATATTTTATTTTATTTTATTTCAAAGGAAAATCCATTTCACAATACCAATATAGTAAATACAACAATTATTATTAAAGCAACCATAAAACCACAGGAGACAAAATATGATAGTTTAAATGATAAAGCCCAGTTTTTTGAACCCATCCCGGATGATTTTATTAACAAGCGATTTAAAGACTGTCGAGAATCTTTCCCAAGTCGCGGATCTCTGTAACAGACTCTAGAACAGCACCATTCAAAATATATTTATTCTTAGGTATGCTGTCAAATCGACCAAAAGCGATAGATAAACATTTTCTTAACATTGAGGTCGAGACCCTTATACCGAGACGCGTATTAGTACTTCTACTATGTGACAGCACGGTCATTGTGCTGAAGCGTAGTAGCAAAACTGAATATCATAACCATCTTGTGGGGTTTTAAACTATACGCGAATTATGTGTTGAAGTCCAGGAGGAATTTATAAGCATTTGATTATGAATTCATACTGCGCTGCAACACATGAGGAATTAGATGTCTTCTCGATGCAATCAATTTGCAGCAAGAGGCGTCGTGGTCTAGATGGTTAGGTCTCAATTCGGCGACTATCGGCGGAGACCCGGGTTCAAACCCCGTTGCTTTTTTCATTTTTTTAAGGTTAAGTTTCTAAACAGTTTTTTTTTTATTTTGGGTATGTCTTGGGTTAGTTTGGGTTAGCACCTGGTTAGTTTCCTTTCCTGTTTTTTTTTCTTAATTTTGGTTATGTCTTGGATTAGTTTGGGTTAGCACCTGGTTAGTTTCCTTTTCTTGAGCCCCCGTAGCGAGCGAAGCGAGCGGAGGGCCATGCGAAAAGTGAATATGTCTTGGGTTAGTTTGGGTTAGCACCTGGTTAGTTTCCTTTTCTGACTTTTTCTTGAATTTGGATATGTCTTGGGTTAGTTTGGGATAGCACCTGGTTAGTTTCCTTTTCTTGAGCCTCCGTAGCGAGCGAAGCGAGCTGGGGATTTTAGCAAATAGGAGTATTGCAGCGCAGTATGAATTCATAATACGTGTTCATAAATCCCTACGTGATTTTTGTACTGGCGCACGGTAGGACTTTTAAACTATTTTGACAAAAATGGTTCATTTAATTCCTCCTGTATTTTAACACATTGAAGTGTTGCAGCGCGGTATGAATTCATAATACGCTACCGAGACCAAACAAACAATCTATCAATGTCACACTGTAAGTCAAGAGCATCAGACTCAGACCCAATGTACCTGAACAGCTTTAAATCATCGTCAAACAGTAAACAGTTGGAATGAACAAGATAATTTCCGATATCATTTATAAACAAATTAAATCAAAAAGGGCCAATGTGGTACTCCCGAAAAACTAGATATCTCACTTGAAAAAGTTATTTATGCAAACGCATTGGCCTCGCCCAGACAGAAAATTGCGTATCCACCGAATCACCAAAGTCAAGAACACTTAACTTTTGTAACAATAGTCTATGATTTACCCTGTCAAAAGCCTTCAAGAAGTCGGTGTAAATATTATCAATACACACTCCTCTCTCGAAGGACCTCAACAAGAACTGCTCATAAGTGAGCAGTTCTTGTTGACATCTGATGAACTTACTAAAAAAGTCTGAAATAATTTAAATCACTTCTGGACAAGAGATATAAGTAGACTTAATTTAAATTTGGTACCTCGATTGTAGTAGTAGTTGATCATTGCGCCGTTTCCAGTTTCCTCTTTTTTCGGAAATTCACTTCACCAATATGGCAAGAGTATCCTAAGAAAAAAGAAATGAAGAAAAAGAAAAGATTAGAATAGGATCAAAAGAATGCAGAGGTCGAGTAGTTCCAAACAAAACAAGAAAAAAGGCTCAGAATCTGAAAGTTCGTCTCATTTAGAAAAGTGGAAAGAAAGCGAGGTTAGTTTGGACGATATTGATATATGTTTGAAACCAACAGAACAAGATTAAGATATCCCATTATATAATTGAAGTTTTTGGGCGAGAGGATGCATACCTTTCTTTATAGGCACATATATGTGGACATAAAATATACACAGAAAATGATATTGAAGTTATTTTTCTAGTATTAATTAACGGAAAATCATGTTTGCGAGTAATATACGATATAAGATACTAAGTTTGAAAATATAATCGAAAAATTTACAGTACCAATTATTGGCATACTATGTGTTCAAATACTATAAGACAATTTCTTAAAGACACGGAGCAGATACATGCAGTTGTTAAAGATGCAGCAAAGAGAACAAACGTATGTAGCTATAGCTTCAGAAATGCAATTTATTGCCAGAGTAACGGAAAATTTACTCTTCTATCACTGCACAGATAGGGCAGGAAGTGAAGAAAAAGAAAAAGTTAGAACCAAAACAAAAGGAAACGAAAAGAGGGGGATAACCAAGGAGTTACAGAAGAATAAAATGAAGAAGAAAGTTGAAAAAGATAGTATCAGATTCTGAAAGTTTATTTCATTTCGAAGGGTGGGAAGAAAACATAGATATTCTGAACGATATTTATATCTAGTTAGAACCAAAAGAACAAGATGAAGGTACTCCGTTGAGTGATTTGATCTCAGTTAAAATATCGGTTAAAGATGGTAACATTGTTATTCGCGATTTTTTGCAAGTTTTTGGACGAGAAGATGCATACGTTATTTTATACACTTACGTATATGGGAACCAAAAATATACACAGAAAATTATATAAGTTAGTTCTCTCAAATTAATTAAAGGAAAATCATGTTTGAAAGTAATATACCTACGGTATCCAAAAAATTTCTGGCGCACGCTTAAATATTTGAATGTCGAAGGCGGAAAGCCCACGGATGATTCCATGTTTAATGCTTTCCAAGCAACAGATTTTAATGATCATTTTATTAATAATGCCTCATCAGCTGTGGTGAATAATCAGGCTTTCATAAATGAAAACTATCAACCTGAATCTTTTCTTGATGCCAATACCAACAATTTCATTTTTAAATCTGTACAATCTGAGGACCTAAGAAAAATTAACTTAAATCAATACTACAGGTTCTGATGGATTGAGTTTGAAGATGTTTTTATATTCAAGTCCTGAAATGTTCATTGAATGGCAAGTTTCCTGAACTCTGGAAAGAGGCAACTGTCATTCCTGTACCTAAAAGTTCTAAACCTTGCCCCTTAAATGAATATCGCCGTATTAGTATTTTACCAACCTTATCTAAAATTCTGGAAAAAATTGTAAATGAGCAACTTAATACTTTCTTACACCAGAATCAGATATCGCCAATTACCCAATCAGGTTTCAGGTCTAAACACAGCACTTCTACAGCCCTCTTGAAAGTGACTGACGATATTTTTCACGCATGTGATACGAGTAAAAATACTATTTTAATTTTATTGGATTACAGCAAAGCCTTCGATACCTTGGATCATGACCTATTGAAAGCAAAGTTGAGATTTGGTTTTGGAGATCGGGCACTCAAATTTTTTAATATGCGCCAACGAGTATTATACAATAACATTTGTTCAGACTTCGAACGTCTGTCAAGAGGTGTTCCACAAGGGAGGGGAGTATACTGGATCCGATCATGTTTTGTTTATATACCTCCGACTTCAGCAATATTCTTCATAACAGTTCTTCTCACCAATATGCTGATGATACTCAGCTCTATTTATCATTTCTATTCGCGGAGTTGGATATCGCTATTGACGATGCCAATGCTGATTTACGCTCACCTAGCAATATTTAAAAACTCCATCGTCTTGTTTTAAACGAAAGCAAAACTCAGTTAATTGTTTTTGGGAAGAATAAACAACAAATTATGTCGCATTTGTATTTTAATGTTACATAAAATGGCCTTATTTTAGAACCTATGGTCGTTTGTAAGAATCTTGGAGTACTTATTGATAATGATCTGAGATTTGAAAGTCATGTTTCCTATCTTATTCAAAAAACTTAGGTATAGTAAATTAAAAATTCTTTATCTACATAAAGATATATTTAATTCTCGTATCAAATTGAGATTGACTGATTCCTTGGTCTCGTCGCACCTATCTTAATGCAGCAGTATCTTCTGGAGGCCCTTTTGCAGAGGGATAGACTGAGTCTTCAAAGATTGCAAAATGCTTGTACTAGTTTTAGTTATAATCTGCGGAAGTTTGATCACGTGTCTGAAAGCTTCTCGCACTTTGGCTGGCTTAATCTCGAGGATCGTTTTCGAATAGAATTTCTCCATATATTATTTAAAATAATATTCTTTCAAGAGCCCTCATATCTCTCTGAGAAGCTTATGCGAACGAATCTAGGACGTCCATCACCGAAATGCACGTTTTAATAATATGTTTAGTGTTCCGAGGCATGGATCCGCCCAATTTCAACGCTCTTTTAGTTACAGCGCTTTAATTGGAGTCCCCTAGTCCGGAAGTATTCCGTCGGAGTGTGAGGTAGTTTGTTAGACAACAGAGAGACCTAACTTAATGGTTCTTGCGTAACATTATACTTACTTATATTACATATTTATTGTTGTTTAGTTTTTATTTGCATTTTAGTTTAGGTAAAGTGATTAACCATTTTATACTCTATATGTCTATTTATTTGAAGGGGGGTTGTATAAGAGCAACCTTGTTGGATACTGCCTCCACCATTTTGTTATCCAATCTTTTGGCAAATAAAAGTCCTTTTTATTTATTTATGTATTTATTTATATGAGCTACTAAGTTTGAAGATATAATCGAAAAATGTACAATACCAATAATTATTGGCACACTATGTGTTCAAATACTGGAACATAATTTCTTAAGAACAAGGAGCAGACACATGTAGTTGTTAAAGATGCAGCAAAGAGAACGGACGATTGTACGATTGTAGCTATAGCTAGAGAAGGTAATGTATAGTTTCGCACATAGGACAGGAAGTAACGAAAAGAAAAAGTTAGAACAAAAACAAAAGGAAACGAAAAAAAGGGAGAAACCAAGGAGTTACAGAAGAATAAAATGAAGGAGAAATTCGAAAAGACAGTCTCAGATTCTGAAAGTTCATCTCATTTCGATGGGTGGGAAGAAAACGTAGATTTTCTGGACGATATTGATATCTATTCAGAACCAAAAGAACAATATGAAGCTACTCCGTTGAGTCATTTGATCTCGGCTAAAAAAAATGATGACATTCTTCTATCGCTTCACAAATAGAGCAGGAAGTGAAGAAAAAGAACCAGTTAGAACAAAAGCAAAAGAAAACGGAAGAAAGGAAACGAAAAAATGGGGGAAGCCCAGGAGTTATAGAAGAATAAAATGAAAAAGAAAGTCGAAAAAGATAGTTTCAGATTCTGAAACTTCATTTCATTTCAAAGGGTCGGAAGAAAACGCAGATATTCTGGACGGTATTAATATCTATTCAGAACCAAAAGAACAAGATGAAGGTGTCGGTTAAAAATGATGATATTGGTGTCGTAGATTTTTTTAGTTAAGGTTTTCGGCGAGAAGAAGCAAACGATTTTTTTTATAGATGTATCTGTATGGACAAAAAATATACAAAGAGAGTGATATTGAAATTAGTTATCTTAAATCAATTAAAGGAAAATCATCTTCTAGAACAATATAAAATGGTATCTACTATAAGGTTTGAAGATATAATCAATAAATTGACTTTCATTAAGAGAAATACTAATTATTGGCAAACTATGTGCTGAAATACTGGAACAACAATTATTGAGACACGGTGCCAAAAAAAGATACATCGGGGAGCAGACAAATAGAGTATTGTAAAATTCGTTTTATTACTTCACAAATAATATGATAAAAGTATCTGAAGAAAAAGGAATTAAAGAGAAAGACAAAGTTAGAATAGAAACAGAAGAAAACAAAAAAAAAGAATGAAGTAAAGGAGTTTCAAAAACAAGTCTCAAATTCTGGAAGTGCATCTCATCATGAAAAATGGAAAGAAAGCAGGTATTAAGTTTGACGATATAATCGAAAAATTGCCTCAAGCAGTAACTCATAAACCACAAAAGAAAGAAATCAAACAGGACCTAGTAGTAGTAGTAGTAAGGGTGGGGGTGCCGAAGCCCGGTAAGTAGGCCTATAAGTCCCTTTTCACCATCCCCAATCCGCCCTCCCCTACCTGGCTACTTCCAACACCCGGCCCGCACTGAAACGGCCCGTCACCTTGATAAAGGTGAGGACGTCCTCCCAGTCCAGATCCTTTAGATCTTCCCGAGCAAGTGTTGGTGCTCCCAGTATCTTTCTCCTTAGGCGACTCCACCTATCACAAATTCCTATATAGTGGTATGAGGACTCCTCCCCTGTCCCGCAGTTTGGGCAGAGTGGGCTGTCCCTCACGCCGATAAGGTGCAGATGTCTGTTTGGGCTTCCATGCCCAGTCAGAATACCTACCAAGTTCCTGATGTTCTCTCGGCTCTTTTTTAGCAGTCGCTTTGCTCTGGATCCGTCAGGATTTAGAATCATTTCCTTGGCTTGTCTGCATCCTTCTTTTCCTCTCCAATTGTACTTTGTCTTGTTCCAGGCCCAGTTATTTAGTTCCTGAGAGATTTGCCTTTTACTTAAGTCCAGACCAGGTTCTGGACCGACGAGGTGGCTCATTGAGCCTTGTCTTGCCAATTCATCGGCCCGTTCGTTGCCCTCGATGCCACTGTGCCCTGGAACCCATCTGAGTCTTACTTCCTTGCGCACAGCCAATCTATCTAGGGCGTATCTACATTCCTGAACTAGCTTACAGCTTGCCCTGGGTCTTTGGATCGCCCTGAGAGCGGCTTGACTGTCCCAGTAAATATATATACTCTCTACACCTTCTGTTACCTCCGACTTGGTTGCTACTTTCGAAATAGCAAACACCTCCGCCTGGAAAACAGTGGCATATCTCCCCAGCGAAGTGCTTTCTCCTGATTTAGTGTTGTCTAGGTATACACCGGCTCCGGATGACTGTGTACTAGCCATCCATGAGCCGTCAGTGTACCATGCGTGTACGCCGCTCGGCGTATGTACCTGGCCTGACAGCCACTCTTCCCTTGATGGAAATTCCACTTGGAAATTTCTTCTCAGTCTTAATTTGCCATCTGGAATATTGCCTTTGGTCGCAATGATGAGTATATCCCTACTCATTTTGGCGGCAATAGTCGTATGGCCTTTCCCTGTGTAGTCCGTTCGCCATAGGCCGCTGTCGATCATCCTTTTGTGAGCCGCCATTGCCTCTCTCTCAATCCAGATCGGGAGGTCCGGCAGCCCCAGGATGATGTTCAGTGCTGCTCCGGGAGTTGTTCTCAATGCTCCGGTAATACCCATACAAGCCAGCCTTTGCAGTCTGGCCAGTTTCTGGGCATTAGTGGCTCTGGCCACCGCTGGCCACCAGACCACGGATCCATAGGAAATCCTCGGTCTTATCACAGCAGTGTACAGCCACTGGAGGATGTAAGGTTTTAAACCCCACTTCCTACCTACCGTTCTCCTTAGTTGCCACATAATCGCGGTTGTCTTATTCACCACATGTTCAACGTGTGCCTTCCATGTCAATTTGCTGTCTAAAATAACTCCCAAATTTTGACTTGTTGGCTTAGGCTCAGTCTCGTCTGGTAGAGTATGGGATGTATAAAACCTGTTAGATTTCGTTTCCTTGTGAAGAGAATGAGTTCGGTCTTCCCTGGGTTTACTGAGAGACCATTCTCCTCACACCATCCTTGAACTATCCAACACGCCACCTGCATACGCTCGCAGACCGTTCTCACGAACTTGCCCGTGATCATTACTATCCTGTCGTCAGCATATGCTTGTGCGTAGAATCCCTCAAGATTTAACCTTCTCAGGAGGCTGTCCATCACCAGGCACCACAAATGTGGCGAGAGGCAGCTGCCTTGTGGGCAACCCCCTCTTACCCCGGCTTCGACGCGAACTTCTCCCACCGTGGCGCTGATCTTTCGGTCTTCCAGTGCCGTTTTTACCCACCTGACCAAATGAACTGGTGTTCTCTTGGCCTGGAGGGCTTGACAGATAGTTTTCGTTTTAGCCTCCTTCTACGTCAAAGAAGAGCGCTAGCGCCATTTCTTTGTTTTCTATTGCCTTTTCGGCCCTTCTAACTACAGAATGGAGAGCCGTTTCAGTCGACTTCCCTCTTCTGTAGGAGTGCTGATTATCATGTAGAGGAGAAACAGTTAGGATCTCTTCCATGATGAACTTGTCAATCATTTTTTCCATTGTCTTCATTAAAAATGAAGTTAGACTTATAGGCCTAAAGGACTTGGGATGGGAATAGTCTTTCATCCCTGCCTTGGGGATGAAGACGACATCCGCTGCTCTCCAAGCTTGTGGAACGTACCCTAGTGCTATGCTGGCCTCGAATACTCTCTTTAAGTAAGGGAGTAACGTGCCAAGGCCCGCCTGCAGCATCATGGGTATAATTCCATCCGGCCCTCCTGCCTTATATGGACTGAACTCCCCCACTGCCCAAGTTATGGATTCCTCAGTCACCACACTGCGGGCAAGGTTCCAGTCCATCTCTGGCTCTGGTTCCTCGTCCCAGTTGGTAGTCTGTACCTCTCCGGGGAAGTGGGTTTTTAGAAGAAGCTCTATCGTTTCCTCTCTGCTCGCCGTCCATTGTTCGCCTGTTTTCAGAGAGCCAATCTCTTTTTGTCTTTCCGAGCCCAGCAGCTTAAGCAGACGCGCTGAGTCCGAGAGAGACTCCATCTCTCCA
>MU188355.1:36006-63747 GCA_016904865.1 Pissodes strobi
ACGCTTTCTAGAGGTGATTTTGGATCCAAAGCTGCAGTGCCAAGAGTGTAATTAATATTGGTGTGCCACAAGGCTCGGTCCTGGGCCCCATTCTCTTTTTAATATATATAAATGATCTTCCTAAAGGGGAGATTCTTGCAAAAATTATACTCTTTAATGATGACACAACGGTTTCTCCTATTGCAGATACTTCTGAGAATTCCTTGAATGGGTCGATGGCGGCACTGGAGAGGGCTGAGAACTGGTTCTGCTCAAAGAGGCTGCTTCTGATTGCTGACAAGACAAGCCGGGTAATATTCTCTATGCGAGATTTATCACGTCTAGAGAATGCCTCGGAGGTACGCCTTTTGGAAGATATTTTGGATCCAAAGCTGCAGTGCCAAGAGTGTAATTAATATTGATGTGCCACAAGGCTCAGTCCTGGGTCCCATTTCTTTTTAATATATATAAATGATCTTTCTAAAGGGGAGACTCTTGCAAAAAAATATACTCTTTACTGATGACATACGGTTTCTCATGTTGCAGATACTTCTGAGGATTCATTGAATGGGTAGATGGCAGCACAGAAGAGGACTGAGAACTGTTTCTGCTCAAACAGGCTGCTTCTGAATACTGACAAGATAAGCCGAGTAATATTCTCTATGCGAGATTTATCAGGTGTAGAGAATGCCTCGGTGGTACGATTGCTGGGAGTGATTTTGGATTCAAAGCTGCACTGGGGTAAACATATTAATGCTTTTGCGAGGAAACTCGAAACCTATATGTCTGTGTCTCAGCTGATATATTACGAATTGCATACTTTGCTGTTTTTGCACCCATACCTCATACGCAATTCTTGGATGAGAACACTGGGCTGAGGTGCACGGGGTGTTTAGTCTGCAAAGAAAAGCAAGAGAGTGATGTCTGGTTTGGGTTAGAGGGATGACTGCAGAAGTGTGTATGTGGGTCTTGGTCTGCTGACTGTGTCTTGTTTATACATGTATGAGGGTCAGCTACGAGCTCATGTTGACGTCTAAGAAGGCATGTGTGAGCATGGGTGTAAACAGGATTTTTTCTCAGGGGGGAGCGAACCGTAGACAAGGCCGCAGTGGCAAAAGGCGTAGGAGGCTAAGCCACGCCCAATTTTTAGCCAAAAGTCGTTAAAATCGTTAAAAAAAACAAGGATTGGGCACACTCTTGAATGGCATGGCATGAATGGTATATTGAAAAATGAGTCGGTTAAATTTCCAGGGGGGCCATGGTCCCCCCTGGAAATCCCTGATCCCTGTTGTTTATCCTCTCCAAGATTGTGGAGAAAATTACTAAAAAGAAAATATGGAAGTGCCTCGAGATACATAACGTAAGTACGCCAAAGCAATGTGGATTTCATGACTCAAAGGGTGGATAGTCAACGATTTAAATACTGGTTAGTCTTTAAAAGTAGGGTGGAGGGGGGCAGGCAATAGCCGTCTTTTGTGATCTGTCGAAGGCATTTGACCGTGTGGATCACGGAATGGTCCTTCAAAGCTTGAGAGATACTAAACAACTTAGGGAAAATAATTCTTGACTTGGTAATGATTAATGAGTGGTGTGAGGCCAACAGCTTTTCTTTTAATGTTGCAGGATTAAAGTGCATTTCTTGCAGTTGGGGACCGAACCTCTTCGGAAGGAGGCAGTGCCTAAGTTCCTGGATGTTTGAGGATTACATTTTTAAGGTGAGAGGGAAGCTTTCTTCGGTATGTTTTGCAGTTTGAAAGACGCGTTTAAAACTTATTCCAATGGTGGCACGGACAGTCTGCTCTGCCTGTTTCGAATCACAATTCAGATATCAGATTCCATTTCGGGGTGTTAGTAGTCGATATCTGCTGAATATTCTTTTTCTTCTTCAGAAGAAGGCTGTTCAATTTATCGCAAATTTGAGTCAAAGAGTGAATTCACTTTCTGTCTCAGCGAATTATTACCTTTACTATTAGCTCTTTGTTCGTTCTTGAAACTGCATCACTGCGCCGAGCTCTCAACTTGTCCTTGCCAATACCAATAAGAGGATTGACAAAAAATGCTTCGATTTATGAATGCAGAAAAATTTGCCGATTCAGATCAGAAATTTTAATAACCTAAAATATTTCATGTTCTCACGTGGGAAGAGAAGGTGTAATAGGGATGTAAACTTATCGATTTGCATTTGATGGTCAAAATAGCGCATTTGAAGAATGCAATACATCTCTATTATATCCCCTCTTCTCACGCGGGAACTGTTCCAATGACTCAAAAATTGCTCCCCTGATTACTTTAGAAGGTAAGGTGCTTTGTTTGTCAATAAAAATTATTTCTAGACGAAAAAGTACTTTTTGAATTTACTTTGACTTGGCTTTGACTTTAAAGAGTGAACTTCATTTTTAAGTTATGAGAAAAAATTTAAAAAGTTAAGAGAATTACTACAACTTATAATCTGTTTTTTATTTCTGAGCCACTAATCCAACATCAGAAAATCAAACCTATATTTAGTTTCAAAATAATAATAGTAATACTTTAGAGCTTTATTTTAGGTAGATAATAAAGATTATAATAATGATTATTATTATAGCCAAGGAAAACATAACATTCAATATTTCAAAAACAGTTGTTGCTAGATATAGTATATAGGGTAAGCTATATGAAGCAGGTTGAAAGTTGAATTTGGGCCAATCATATTTGCAAAATGTGTTGCCCTCAAAAATTATTCGTTTTCGAGGAAAACGCGATGGATCCTTTTTATTGAAATACCCTGTAGATATAAGATAATAAATTATTATTTTTTACAGTGATAAACCTTCCTCATATATCAAAGTAGTTCTTTCCTTATGAGCTTTATTTTTTTATTTTTTGTCTCGACAAATGTTCCGTATCAGTTTTTATACACAAAATGGAATTCAAAATGTGGCTCTACTTAATTATAAAACGAGTGCCATAAATAAAAGCTCTAACCCCAGAAGTCATCAAACGCTAACAGAAGCACCTGTAAGCGAGTCGGTTCGACCCTAATAGACCCATTTATCTTTCAGTGCCTCTTTTTTGTGGTGCATATATTTTGGCACTTCTTGGGAACCGTTTCTGGACACCCTAATTAGAATAAAATTAGTAAGGTGTAAGTGGACTAAGTGATAAAAGGATGGATTGGAGTCTCTCTAAAATCAGTTTTATCAACACTAAAAAAACTCCTATAATATATATTGTAGGTATTGTTCTGCTCAGACAAATTAGAGACTTTCTAGGGAAATGTACCTCCTTTAATGAATCTCAGTTTAAATATTAAAATGTGCACAAAGATCTATGTAAAAGAAAAGTCGTGTTCGACTTCAAGATTTCTTTTATTTAAATAAACTGTAAAAAAGATAAATGTAGGTGAAAATCGTTCATCCCTTTAACATGTAAAATTAATCCGTAATTAATTAAGTTAGAACTTTAGATTAGTTTGTGCAGAAATAAATTGCCAATTCATTTAAAAATATTTGAAATCGATATCGGCTTTTAAATGGTTGACTATAGACGATATTCCTCTAATCTAAAATATTATCACCAACTTATCTCCTAGATGGTTCCGAGGTTTTTTTAAACCTCAGGCTTCAACAACTGCGGCCCCAAGGGGACGGATAGTGCAAATGTTATCCCAGGAAAATAAGCAATCTATTTTTTAGTTTATTATTAATAATGGTTTGAGACTTGATACGAATATTTTGCTAGAACAACCCCATCATTACCTGACACATTTCCTTAAAATGTCTGGATATGCATTAGAAGCTTTTATAATTCTAATAGTCATATGAGTAATTTCAGTCTTCCAGGCAGCAATCTAGCAAAGAAAATCCACGCAAATTTAACTGTTTGTAATATGGTATTAGCTCCGTTAAAGAATCCTATAAAATTTACAATAATAACATTAGATAGTGCTTTGAGTAACAGGAAAGATTTAGCCACTGGCAAAGATCAGATCTCTTACTCGATGCCAAAATAACTACTACAAAGGGGTAAACAGTTATTATCAACTATATATAACGGTTGCCTGGAAAGTGGAAATATTCTGATTGGAAGTCGGTGCTTATAGATATCTCTCTCTTCGATCCATTACCCTAGGGAGAGTCTGGTGGCATCATGCGTCGTCTGGCTGACCATTGGTCTCGATTCTGGGCGATGCAAGGTGGCGCCAATCAGGGGTTTTGTTTGGTCAACCCATCGTTTCGGTGATCAGCCTCGTGGGCGGCGTCCATTTATTTTCCCTCGACCATTAGGTGTTCGATCTAGTCGTCTTTTCGGGCAATGTAGCCAAAGTATCGGAGGAAAGACTGGCTGACTTTTGTGGATAGACGCGTCG
This sequence comes from Pissodes strobi, assembly GCA_016904865.1. Lineage (NCBI taxonomy): Eukaryota > Metazoa > Arthropoda > Insecta > Coleoptera > Curculionidae > Pissodes > Pissodes strobi. The sequence continues at coordinate 40,334 of MU188355.1, forward strand.
GAATGTTTAGTTTGTTTAATATGGAGACATTCGTGCGATGCAAAGTCCAGGATATTCGCAACATGCGTCTATATACTCACATTTCAAACGCATCTATTATTCGCTTGTCCACCTCCTTTATAGTCCAGGTTTCTGAAGCATAGCTGGCGATTGGAAAAATTAGGGAATTCAGCAGTCTTAGCTTTGTATTTCGTGTGATAGCATATATTGTTCAGCTTCGTTGTTGCTGTTCTGGTTATAGCTAGGCGTTTTCGGATCTCTGCTTCGCATCCTCCAGTGTTTGTGATAGTTGCACCGAGGTATATGAACTGGTGCACAACTTTGAAGCCTGCTATTCTATGGATGCGTGGTAGGTTATTATTCTGGCAGTGAACTATCATCACTTTTGTTTTTGTGGTGTTGAGCTCCAAACCGTAATCCTTGCTAATTAGCAAGGACTACGGCTTGTCTACCAAGTCTCTTCATCACTATTTCCAGCTCTTCCTAACTTGCACCTATGATTATCAGCGTAGCGTAGATTGCTGATTTTCTTTCCTCCTATTGCTACGCTGCCTTCCCATTCATCCAGTACGTGTCGCATTATATATTCACTGTAGATATTATACAGTATAGGCGACAGGATGCATTCTTACCTCACACCAGCCTCCACACCAAACTCCTTCGAGAGCATGTTATTTGTTTTGATCCTAGCTGAGTTATTATCATAGAGCTGTCTGATTAAGTTGACCAGATGCAGTGGTACTCCCATTTCACTGAGTCTACTCTACAGTGAGCCCCACTTAACCTAGTCAAAGGCCTTGGTATAGTCCATAAAGCAGAGGTACATTGAAACGTTAAATTCTCGTGCCTTTTCAATTAGTAGGCGTACGTTGAGTATTTGCTCTCCAGTCCCTCTCCCCGGCATAAAACCAGCTTGTTCGTCAGCTATTTGTGGGAGTAGGAATGGTTTAAGAAGGTTGTTGAGAATCTGAAGCATGATCTTGCTAGCATGAGGAACCAAAGCAATAATACGGTAGTTGTTACAGTCTGTGAGGGATAATTTTTTATGTATTGGTATATATACTGAATTGCACCATTCTTTTGGCCAGCATTCTGCTTCCCAAATCTGGTTGCATGGTGTGTGCATCACATCTACACCAACGGATCTCATTGCCTTGATTACTTAGGCTGTTATTCCATCATTTCCAGGAGACTTTCTACTCCCCACTTCTGATCTTAATATTCCCGGTTCCAAATCTTTCGCCCTCGTGGCAATTTTTGTTGTTCTGGTGATAGTACCATATAGTTTGGAGCAGTACTTGCGCCATACCTCAGCAATTCCTTCTGCATCGGTGACAAATACGCATTCTCATCTTTGATTATTTGTGTGAGAAGTTTAGATTCGCGCGCCAGGTATTTCACTTTGGTGTATAGTTCGTGTGATTCGTTGTGATTTGCGTGTCTTTCAGCTCCCAAGCAGATACTGTGGATGTGTTTGTTCTTACACAGCCAACAGGATTTTTTAATGTCCTGGCTGAGTCGAGACAACATTCGTGTTTTCTCATCGGTTGGCATATAGGAAAGTCAAAGTTGGTGCCTTTCATCCAATAATTTTATTGTTCTTCTGACATCCAATGCTTCCACCTGTCAGCTGGTTGTTTTATTACACACTTCTGGACAGCGTTTGTTATCCAGCATTCTATTTGTGTCATCGGTTGGCATATAGGGAAGTCAAAGTTGGTGCATTCATCCAATAATTTTATTGTTCTTCTGTTCTTCTGACATCCAATGCTTCCACCTGTCAGCTGGTTGTTTTATTAGACACTTCTGGACAGCGTTTGTTATCCAGCATTCTATTTGTGTCCGGAGTTGCAGAGGGTTGGTGGCAGGGGTATGTGTAATCGTCCGCTAGAGTTCAGCTTGGAAAAGGGCGGCTGGAGGAGTTGGAGTTGCGCCGAGACTTGTGGCTTTGGCAGTTCTTCTCAGCTTAATTTTCAGATTTGCCACTAGGATTTTGTGGTCAGAGCCATAGTCTGCATATGGTTTTGTCCTAGTATCTGTTATCGATGTTCTTCACCTCTTTCTAACCATATATAGTCAATCTGGTTCTTGGTTCTCTTGTCTGGATATCCATGTTGATAAGCGGCGGGGGTGGTGCTGGAACATTGAATTTGTGATACTGAGGTTGTTCTCTATTGCGAATTGTAGGAACCTTTCTTCTCTATCATTACGAACCCCAAGTCCAAATCTGCCAACTGTTTTGCGGTTATGCGTATCGAGTTTCGTGCGTCCCACCTTCGCTTCGCATTGAAGTCGCCCATGATAATCACAACTTCCTTTTGGGGAATATTAGTTGTATGTGATTCGATCAGTGCATATAAAGCTTCAATCTCGTCATCAGATGCAGTAGTTGTTGGCATATAGGCCTGGATAATATGCAACTTATTTGCTAATCATGTGGTTTCCCGTTGCTTGCCTGATTCTATGCCGTTGACCATATCAGTTGGTTCATCTGCCTTCGGGAGCGGTTTCTCACCCCCAGGACAAGAGAGTGCTCTTCCTACTTCGAAGAGATAGGTTTGTTGCTTATCCCGGCAACGGCTCGGTCCCCCTCCGCGTTATCCACCTTTCTGGTGTTTCCATACTCTACTACGTGGAGGTGCAGATTGGGGATTTTCCTTTATTCGGATTGAAGACCGTAGGGCATTACTTCAATCCTCCAGTAATTTAGAGTACACAGCTTATAGATATCATATATTAAAAAAAAAGGTTGTACTGGTAGTTACAGACCAATTGCACTTACTTCTTGTGTAGCCAAGGTTCTGGACATTTTGATGAAAAATCGAGTTGAATGGGAGTTAGAAAACGGTTGCAGATTTCATCATATCATCATATCAGTTTTTACCATATTTAACGTCTAAAGTTCTATGCGGATTTTCTAAAAATAAATTCACCGTGGCAATTTTCTTGGATATTTCTGCTGCCTATGACAATGGAAATGTTCGCTTGCTGTATCACAAACTGAGTGCACTGAACACACCCATTCATTTCTCGAATTTAATCTATGCGCTTCACGCCATAGAAAATATATCAAAGATGAAAGACATAAATCAACAGATTCATGGTCCATCCCAATCGACGTTGGGGCTGGTCCAGGCATCTCCCCTCAGTCCTCTGCTATTTAATATATACACGAGACATCTTCATCTTATATTGCCTGGTGAAATTTCTGTAATACAGTATGCGGACGATTTGGTCATATTAATATCAAGGAAGGACATCACAAGAGTTTCAGAATAAATTAACTCCGCCTTGTACATCATGCATCCTTAGTTTGAGAAACATAATCTTTCCTTATCTCCCAATAAATCCAAAGCCTTTAATGAACAAAGTTTAATGAACTTAAATCCAGTAATCTGCAACAATTCTGTAATCTCGTGGGCTAAGGATAAGGGATTAATGTAAGGAGGGCTGTTTGCCGTGTCTGGTGAGGGCATACCCATTGCTTTGATGCATCTGTATAAAGGGATTGTCCACTCTCCATATCGAATATGCTGCTATTTTATTTAAACCTATAGCCAAGTCTGCTAGAAAATTTGTGCAAACTCCAATTTGAAGCAATGTATAATAAATCTAATATTTACCTAGAAATAGGATGGGTATGTGCGAGGGAATGAATGAAGAGTCATGCGCTCATTGAGTCCACGGAGAATACGTATTTGCCTCTTGAATGGGAATTTAAAAGGAGTTATTGCAACTAATTCGGCTGAAAAATAGATACTATGTGGTTTAGTTTAAATCTATATGGGGCATTATTAAATATATACGGCTACACCGACTTCATTTTCAGTTTTTACCCATATGTCTAGATTGGAGAGGAATTTTTATATTTATTATTTTTTTGAAGGTAAAACTGTTAAAAGATTTTACTATAAGGTTGCAGGTCCAGGTTGATAGTATGGAGGGAAGTGATCCAGGGTGAGAAGGCCTGTATAGGGTAGTATTCAGTTGGGTTAATTTGAAGATTATATGTATCTAAAGTGTTTTGTACGCGGTCATTATTACTGATCGTTGAGCGGGGATTAAAAGGAGTTTCTACTGAAGCTAAAATTTTAGGGAAACAGTTGGGCGCAAGACTGAATTTAGCGGAGGCTGCATATTGACAAGAGTCTGCTATGTGGAAGAGAAGGATAAGAGGCAATCGAGTGTAGGCTAGTAACTGGATAGGTACGGAAAGCTATTGTATCTATTTTGAGTAATCTATTATGAATTGGTTCTATAATTTTTATGTATGAAGGTCTAGCTGAATTTTGCTATAGTTTAGTTTGTTAAGTGTTACCATGATGTAGATTTTTAATAGGGTAAAGCGTTCAGATTGCCAGTTAGAGCTGGAGAGGATGCGTAAGATATTGAGGCCTTTGATGGTGATGGTTTAAGATAGTGTAGGTGAGCCCTCCAATTGAGGTAGGAGTCAAAAGTGATACCTAAAAAGAAGATACTATCCTCGTTTTCATTTGGGGTATTGAAGATAGTTAGGAGGTTAAACTTGACACAATTTCTTCTTTTGCAAAATGGATGATTGATGATTCTGTGGGAGAAAAGGTAAAATCAGTAAGGTGTGGCCATTCTTTCAGACAAATAATACTGTTCGGCAGGATTCTTTCACTGGTAGGTGCCAGAGATTGAATTGAGAGTAATGCGCTCATTGAGTCCAATCAGCTGAGAAAATTGATACTATGTGGTTTGGTTTAAATCTATACGGGACATTATTAAATATTGCCACTGCACTTTTCAGTTCTAACCCATTTTTCTAGATTGGAGAGATATTTTCATATTTATTATTTTTTTGAAGGTTAAACTGTTGAAGAGAGGAAATATCTATAATAAAAGATTTTACAATAAATTTGCAGTTTCAGATTTATAGTATGGAGGGTGGGAAGGCCTGCATAGGGTGGTATTCAGTTGGGTTAATTTAAAGATTGTATGTATCTAAGGTGCTTGGTAAGCGGTCCTGGTTACCCTTTGTTGAGCTGGGAATATTATGAGTTTTTATTGAAGTTAAAATTTTAGAGGAACTGTTCGACGCAAAACTAAATTTATCGGAGGCTGCATATTGATAGGAGTCTGCTGTGTGGAAGAGAAACATAAGAGGCAATCAAGTGTAGGCTAGTAACCGGAGACTCTGGAGAGGCACGGAAGGCTCATGTAGCTATTTTGAGTGCTCTGTTCTGAATTGGTTCTATAATCATTATGTATGAAGGTCTAGCTGAATTTTGATATATTTAGTTTGGGAAATGTTGTCATGCTGTAGATTTTTAAAAGGTTGGAGAGGAAGCATATTGCGGCCTTTGGTGGTGATGGTTTAAGATATTGCAGGTGAGCTTTCCAGTTGAGGTTAAAGTCAAAAGCTATACCTAAGATACTATCCTCGTTTTCTTTCGGGCATTGAAGATAGGTAGGTGGTTAAACTGGATACAATTTCTTCTTCGGCAAAAATGGATGAATGATGAGTCTGTGGGAAAAGAGATAAAACTAGTGTGACCATTTTTCGAGATATTTAAGGCTATTCTGCAGGATTCTTTCACTAGATCTGGCAAGAGGGGAGGAGTGATAGATTATTAAGTGGTCTGCATAAAGTCTATGTGTGACTTGAGGTGCAACATATTTATGTATGCTATGCATGGGGATTAGAAAGAGTGTAGTACTTAGAACAGATCCCTGTGGATTTCCATTCTCGAGGGTTCTGAGGTTAGGGATATGTCGATTTATGATTACTCAAAAAATTGGAGTTAAATTTTGGCAGATGATCGGTCATTCCCATGTGTTGCATTTGTTTGAGTATGTGATGTCAAATGCATTTATTAAATCTAGTGATAGCGCTACTAAATGGTGTTTGATGTTTCTGTTGGTCATTATTTCAATTATTTTGCATAAATGATTTGTTTGAGAAATAGGGCGATAACTATCTGGTTGATTTCTGGATTTGCCATGTTTATGTATCGGATTGGGATGGAATGTCTCCAAGGTGAGAGGAGGAGCTCATATAGCCAGAGGTAATTGTAGAAATTTAAAACTTTTGAAATCAAATTCTGGCCGCAGAACATACCGACGAACTATTTAGAATGAGGCGGCAGTTCTCAATACAGAAAGAGCAACAGTTAAAACCATATCACTTCACACGATTGCAAGAACTTTGAGAACCTAGAGATTTTGTCAGTTGTCTCTAAATAAGTTGCAAAACGATCAGCTTTTCATTTGCAAGAAAGAGAATTATAAATTTACATAATTTGCATGCTTGGGCTGGAGAATATCTCCATTTATTAAGAGTAGCAGATCAGCAATACCAGTTTTCAATAAATATTTGAGTTGGTATAACTTGAAATGAAATAATTGTCCTGATGTCATTCCAAATATATTAGATCATCTGTCCTATTTAGATTTTTAAGAAATGTTTTACCGAAGCCCTTGCCGATATTAGTAAGGAATAGAATGTAGTTTGAACATACAGCACCTATTAGTGAGTACCTTTTGGAAACACATGGTCATCATTTTATTGGTTGTGGTGACCCCGTAGGCTGATGGTCACCTCGATCCCCTGACTTCAATCCACTGTACTTTCATAATTGAAGACATGTAAAGAATCTTGTGTAACAAGAGAAAAAATTTCCAGGAAATTCAAATGGCATTTGTCATATTTCGGCAAAGTCCTCGTATTTATATCAGTGAGAAGATCTTTGAGAAGGGTTGAATGTTTCTATAGCAGATTCGCAATACCAGTTTTCAATAAATATTTGAGTTGGTATAACTGGAAATGCAATAATTGATCCTGATGTTATTCTGCCAAATAGCCTAGATCATGTGTCATAATTTCTTAAGAAATGACTTACCGGGGCTCTTGCCTATATTAGTGAGAAATAGAATGTGGTTTCAGCACGCAGCACCTGTTAGTGAGCACTTTTGGAAACACATGGTCATCATTGTATTAGTTGTGGTGTCCAAGTAGGTTGATGGCCACCTCGATCCCCTGACTTCAATCCACTATACTTTCATCACTGAAGACATATAAATAAGCTTTTGTACAAAACTTCCGTGCAAAGAAGAGAAGAATTTTTACAAGAAATTCAAATGGCATTTGTCATAATTCAGCAAAATCCTCGTATTTACATGAATGAAAAGATCTTTCCTCAAAATGTTGCATATTTCTAATGAAGGTGTTGGTAGTAATTTTCAACGTTTACTGCGATTGTATATAAATAATAAAGAAATTGCACTAAAGCCGCCTTACTTTATTAAAAATAACATGTCTAACCCAGTGGCGGCTACTCCATAAGGTCATTTGGTCAATGACCTCCCAAAATATTCTACATTAATCAATTTATTAATTTATAAATCGAAACTATTATTGTCTATACATCAGCAAACTTATTTTCCTTTGGACGTATCTTTTGAGTCGTCCCTCGTATTAAAGCGCTCTAATCCGGGAAGCAGGCAACTCACAATACGTGCATCTAAACACGCCAAGTACGGGTCACAATCGTCTATGCCCATGCCGAATTTTGATACATCCGTCTTTATCTATAATACATACGGAAATTTACCATGTAATTAAATGGCAACATTGGCGAAATTTTCATATCAAATGGTCACAAGCCCGATATGCAAAATCAAACAAGGCGAAGCGTGAGCATTTCTCGCAAGTTATTAGGTTAGAAATATCAGCTGTTTCGTTTCATTAGTTTTGATTTTGTAAACAAACGGTTCGGTCTGGTGATAAATTTAATGCTTTGTTTTTGTCGTACCGGCATATTTATTTGACATTTTTTTAATTTTAACGTTTCAAAAACTTTAAATTAGTCGTGTGACTCGTGTGTGTGTTCTGTATAAAGTGTAAATAGTACCTGGCTAACCCAGTTATTAGTTATGATGTCTATGTCTGTGGTGCAAAAAATTAAGAACTTGAAAAGCAGTAACAGTTTAAGTTACGAAATTCGTTTAGAATTAAAAACAAATGGACGTCCATTACCAGAGCTTTCTATTCGGCAAACAAGTAAAGATAGAAATAGGGATGTAAACAGGAATTTTCGTAAGACAATGTATGAATTCTCGGACTGGATATGTGGTTGCCAAATAACGAACGCATTTTATTGTTTCCCATGCATGCTTTTTTCAAATAATTCTTTGTGGTGTGATACGGGAGTAGTAGATTTAAAACATTTAAAAGAAAAAATTCAAAAACACAACATTTCCACCGAGCATATACGAAGTGCAGTTAGTTATTCCTCATTAGGGCGAGTTGATATTAGGTCACAGTTAGACAGTGCATATAGAAAAACAATAAAGGATTTTAACGAAAATGTCTCAAAAAATCGGTACATATTAAATAAAATAATTGATTGCATTAAATTTTGTGGCGCATTTGAACTTGCGTTAAGAGGTCATGATGAAACGGATGGGTCGCAAAATTCTGGAATATTTCGCGGTTTAATTGACTTTGTTTCCGAATTAGATGCAATATTTAAAGACTATCAAGATAAAAGTACTGTTTTTAAAGGTACTTCTAAAACTATTCAAAACGAGTTACTTGAGTCAATCTTGGCTGTTGTTAATGAAAAAATTAAAACAGAAATTGGATCAGCAGATTATCTAGCTGTACAGGTTGACGAAACTACTGATAGTTCCAATAAGACTCAAATGGTTTTTATTATGCGCTATGTTTTAAACGGCAATGTTCACGAAAGGTTTCTAAAGTTTGTAAATCCTTCTGGTACCACGGCTGATGAATTAACAAAAGTTATTCTTAAAGAATTGGAAATTTTAGAGATTAACAAAACTCCGCAAAAGCTGATTGCGCAATCTTATGATGGGGCAGCTACTATGAGTGGAAAATTAGGGGGTGTGCAAAAGAAGATAAAGGATTATTACCCAGCGGCAAATTTCATTCATTGTTATGCGCATCAATTAAACTTAATTTTGCAAAAAGCAGCAAGTCAAGACAAGAATATTAAAAAATTTTTTAATAATTTACAGGGATTTTCAACTTTTTTTAGCCGGTCCCCAAAACGCACGGTTGTGTTAGATGAAGTTGTAAAATCCCGTTTACCCAAAGCAGTACCCACAAGATGGTACTTTAACTCCCGTTGTGTGGAAACCGTATTTTTATACCAAGCAGACCTAATTTGTTGTTTAGAAAAAATAATTGACTCTGAGGATGACTCTAACACCGTTAATCAGGCTGAGGCATTGAAATTATTCTTACAAAATGAACATTTTTTGTACTGGTTACATTTTTTCCATATGGTAATGCCTAATTGTGAAATTCTTTTCAATCAGTTACAAAAGCGTGCTATTGACGTTATACATGTTAGAAAATGTATCGCCTCATTTAAAGAGTCAATCGAAAATATTAGAAACAAAGTTTTGAACGAAGACTCGTCGTCCTCACAAACAATTCCCACCGAAGCAAAAAGACAGAAAACTAGTGATTCTAAACGTCGTATTGCTCTAGAAGTATGCGATATAATTGTGTCGGAAATTAATCACCGTTTTAGTTTTAGTGACCATTTAATCATAGCACAATTATTTCACAGTGAACATTTTGAAGACTATGCTCAACATTTTCCCGCTGATATTTTAAAACTAATTAAAAACGATTATTTATTTATAAATTATACAAAACTAAAGTCGGAATTGCAGGTTATTTATGAACGTAATGATTTTCGGGAGAGTTCGGGTGCAATAGCGATGCTACAATTATTTATAAATAATAAACTTTGTGACACATTTTCTGAGAGTGTAAAATTATTAAAAATATTATGCACATTGCCCATGACCACGGTAGAAAGCGAACGGTGCTTCTCTACTCTTAAAAGAATAAAGACTTTTTTACGTAATACCATGGGACAAGAAAGATTATCGGCGTTGGCAATTATGAGCATAGAGAAACCTTTTATTAATAATATTCCAAACTTTAATGAACTGGTAATTGACCATTTTGCAAGTGTTAAGGATAGAAGGATAGACCTTAAATTTAAAACTATTTAAAACTAGTAGCATTATTATAGTGACAATATCAAGAGAATATCAAATCTTTACTTCAACATTCGACTTTATTTGAGCAAAAGCTGGAAGAAGATATGTATCTATCTCACTACTTATAATTATCTACTTATAATTTTAGCTCATTTTTTTAACATATTTTTAACGTTTTATGTGATATGGTATGTGTTATTAGCTCGGTTATTAGTTATTAGTATCAGACACTCCAGACAGTGGTTTTCAAATGGACTGAGGACTTTAAAGGTCTGTAAGCAGTGTTCCTTTTTTTTGGTAAGTCGCTAATTTTATTTTAATAAATCGAATCTAAATAATCTAATCATTATTCACTCGATTATTCATTAACGTGGTAATATCTCAAAATAGGTCAACAAATTAATAATATTTTGGGTATTCATGGGTATTCATGCTATTTTTAGACAGGTTGTCGGCTTCCTATTGGACAAATTGTCGATGCTGGCCGACCGACGGGCGGTAAAGAATAAAGAATGCACTTTATTTTTGGGTATTTTGGGCCATTCAAGTAGTTCCATCAGAATCTATAAATATTCTAAATTAAACTGTGTTAAACTGTGGTTCCATATTCGGTTAGATTTACGTTTGCGTTTTTCGGACTTACCTATATAATTAATAACAGACGGTCAAGCGGGGAAGGATGCTGTTAATTCTGTTAGTCGTGTTTGTTGTTATTTTATATATTTATATTTAAAAACGAAATAACTATATACCGAGCTATATACTTATTACAATTACATAATTATAATTTTTAATTGAAAATGGAAAAACTGATTTGATTTAATGTAAATAACATTCATAGTCATGTTTATGTTTTTTATTCGTTTTTCCTAAATTCTTTTTATTCTTAAATATAAATATATTGGTCACAAGGGACCCCATGACCTTTATGTTTTTTTAACGATTTTAACGACTTTTGGGCGAAAATTGGGCGTGGCACCTCCGAACTTTTCCGCCTACGGCGGATTAGCCTCCGGCGGCGCCTGCAGCGGGCTCTAGAATCTATATATCCTCTGCGCCCTCCCACTTTATCGACCCACGAGCCGCCACTGGTCTAACCCAAACTAACCCAAACTAACCCAATAAAATTACATTTATTTTCAAAACGAAGGCAAAATCTAAAAAATATCAAAAGAAACTTTTTATTTGGTATTTCACTATTTAAACCACTGTGTTATCAAAAAGTAAAAAAGTTAGTGACGTACATGTTTCTTGACCATAATTATTAAACTGAGCGCCCCATTGCACGTCGCTGGTGAATTTGTCCACATCTTTTTATAACTAAATATGTACTATTTTAATTAACTGCATTTCATTAAAAGTATGAAAATATTTTGAAAAAAAGGTAACAAAATGTATAAATGTCTTATTTTTGGGTTAGGAATGGCACCCTGTAGAGTAAACTTTGCACCGGTCATACGTATGTTGCATTTTTATGTGATTTTTGCTACAAAAATTGAATTTTAGTATTGTAAAAATATTATTATGTTCGAGTTTTCACAAAACACGTTATGGCTGGGATCTATCTATATGTCACAATGAGGTTTTTCAGCTGAGGTTATAATATAACATCATCATATAACATCACAATATTATGTCCCATTGGGTTTTTTTCAGATGCTGCCCATGAGGAAGGCCAATCCTCTTTGAGATATAGATTGTTTATTTATTTGTTTGTATAAATATTTTATTGAATATAAAAATTTTCACTTGCTAGTGCAAGATGTTAATTTTCTAAAATAAATAACTTCTAATAATTAAAAAAATTGTGGCCGAAAGGGTTCGGTAAATGCTGATAATAACAAACATTGAAACAAGATCAAGATCATCAAAAATTAAGATAGGAAAGTTAGTTCCTGCGGATTTAAATGCCTGCGGTCATCACTAGAATAGAATTCGAAAATGTAACTTGCTGAAGATCTAATTAGTGAATTTGTGAATTGTTTATATCTTAAAATACAGGGTACGCTAGGAATATTCACTAAATTTATTGGATTTAGATAACTTGATTAGCTTACATCTTGGTGAGAGTACCAGAAACTTATATTTCTATGACCAATGATCTAAAAGGAATGTACTTGGCAAATAATTCTTTTTTCAGAAAGGTGCTAAACCTTGTTACGTAGAAAGATCAGATAGCATGTTATTTCCCTGAATAACGCCCCTCTTTAAAAACAGGTGCGTTGACACTTTACTAACACCCTAATTAGATCTTTAACATGTTCAACCTTTGAACCAAACGCAGAGGAATCCCGCAGGAATGAGATGCCATTCTGGAGAGGCATCTAATTGGTTCTTGGAACGGCAACGACATATTCCCGAATGTCTCCGACATTTTTTGTGCCCAGCGTTACGCCGTTCCTTAGGGTTTAAAAATATATCACTTATGGCTGTCAACTTAATTATGGAATTGTGCTTAAATGAGACACATCGGCTCGTATTCGACTCTCACATCGGTGCTTCTTTTATCATGAATTAGTTTTAGTGATTGTGCTTTTTTTTATTTTTATTTTCGCTTGAACTATTTTTTATTGTTTTTGTGCGGGGGTTTGTGTAGCTGTCCAAAGGTACGTTCGAATTTGAGCATTTACACTAAGAAACTAGAGTACTTTTTTCATTTATTAAATGTAGCATACCTACTGATAAAGCGATAAATCGTGAATCATCAATAATTATAATCTACAAGATAAAGAATACAATTTTCGATGCCATCATATTATTTATTATCTTTTACTATGTATTGTTTTGATCTAGTAAAATGCAATAATTATTTACAATACCAGCTTTGGTATTTTTTCTTTTAAATAGGTCCAAATTAGAATTTATACCACGATGTCTGAAAAAATTGGCCTTTCAGTATCTTTAAAAAATACTGAGATTTTTATAACAGAACCGATGATCATTTAGTCGATTCCGCGTGTGTTTTCCTGTGTTAATTTTTGCTATCATCAAAAATAGTGATGCTCAGATCCAGATGGTCATTAAATCTCCCCAGATCTTGTCAAATGCTGTGGAATGAATGTCATGTTCGACCACATTTATATTAAATTTATTTCTATTTTGATGTGAAATATGGAAATGTTTAGGGATATTGTAGTAGCACTGCGGTGATGCTGTGAAGAGTTTGAATATTCTCAGCATGCTATATTTAGATTTTAATACGGGTATTAGGAAAATATTTGATGTTTATAACATGCTATTAAGCAATAATTTAATTGCCATTATATGTTTTAAAACTTCCAATATGATAATTCAGTGTTAAAATATTGCCAAATTATGTTTAGACTTCTTAATTATTAATAGTAATGAAATAGTTATAAATTGATACAAATAATACTTCTTAATCGAACTTAGATATCGATATTTTGATATCAAGACGCGGTTTTCGGTGTTTCACATGATATAAGTTGCCACATGTCTGCATATGCAAATGAAAATTAATATATACAGAGTGTGAATATAAACCATTGCATGCTTACAAACGTTTGCTAGCTGCGAGAATATTCAAAACAAATTTTTATTTTTCTCTTCAAAATATTCTTTGACGAAATAAAAAAACGATTTCTAGCGGTTTCGAAACTTTCGACTTTTTTATATAAGTAAAGCCTATAACATATAACGTTAACCATTTGTCACAGGGTGTCACAGAAGTTATAGATAGGACACGATGCTTCTATAAAGAGGTTGCAAGCATTTTTCCGAAAAAGTGGGCAACATATCTCTTCCTATGGATTTTGGGGCGCTGAATACGAATATGCCTGTTGCCCAGATGATTTTTGTGAAATCAGTCTGAAATGTTCAAAATGGCAGCTATTATGGTAGCTTTTTCCAAAAACTGCGTTTAACTTGAAAACGGTGCTAGATATAGAAAAAATTCAAAGTAAATTTGTTGAACAAAAGAAAATGCATTGTTAAAAAAATAAATGCTACATAGGCATGCTATGGGGTAGGCAAAAGTGACTTAATTTAATTTTAATGATAAAATCCCTCTTTTTCTTGTTTTGCCGTTAGGCATGTTTTACTAATAAAAATTATATTTAAAATACATATCTTTATGCCTACAATTTATACCTATAAATCTGGGAGATGATAGATTTGCGACCGTGTACTTACTGCAACGTCTTGGAAAAATAGTTATTCGAAAAATAGATAGAAAACAGATTATAACCCTAATAAATGAAATATAAACTGACGGGAAACCCACCGGCACTAAGTTTATCTGTTTAGGCACGGCATTGTGAAATTCGAAAAAATTCAAAATGGTGTCTATTGCCCTTTTTCTCAAAATGGTGCCTAATTCCAAAAAAGAAACTTTAATTGGTTAAACAAAGGGTTAACATATAAGTAACATAATATATATTATTCTGTATAGTGTATGTATTAATAATCCCACAAGTTATTCATCATCAATAACATCATCAGTTTTATTTAAACAGTCCTTTTTCGGGTTAATACTACATTTACAAATATTCATGCATTTGATTTGACCTCTCCTACATGAACAATTGCTTGAAAAGCCATTCTTACAGATGCAAAAAAATATTGGCTTCCCCAGATTTTGGTATTGGGGGCAAACCATTAATATTGGCTTTAACTGACCGCCACACAACTCCCATCCCATCTCCGTTGGAGATGGCAAATCAGGTGTTGGAACGAAAGATTGCCTCCACACCAAGCTTTGCACGTCTTATATGAAACATTAAAGCGTCACTTGTGGGAGCTAGTGCCTGAGAAGATTTACCTTTTAAAAAGAATTCAAGGCCTAGTTGATCGCAAATTTCGGTGGAGCTACCATATAATTCACAAATAAATGTTTCAGCTTCTTTAATTGTTTCCGATGTTAAGTCTCCAACACCAAGATTTATTAAAAGATAGAAATTTGACAAAAAATATTCCAAGCGGTTGTTTTGCTAATACCAAAAATAAAGGAGATAGAATCACAGCCTGTAATCGCATGAAATGGAAGATGCGAATAACTTCACCTGCGAAAGCAGGCTTTTCTCTAATACTGAGGAAAGTATATATTTCCTTGATTTTAAAGTACCTGCTTTTACCCAAGGCTGATTGCATTTCATTTTATGAAATAAAGCTAATAACAAAATTATGACATATGTGTCGCGTGCAGAAGCCACTATTAAATTAGCAGTGGAGTGTATGGCTTCCTCGCGTACTGCTTGTAGCTTCTCTACATTCAGGTCAGGTTATTTGCACCAAACAACGTGCTCCTCTTTGAATCCGCCTGACACAATTATCGTTTAATTGATTTCGTTGTGACACTTTATTTGATTAGATAGGAACCATGTTAGATCGGCTTTATTTTCCGGCATAGTCAAGAAATCAATAATACTGCCCTACTTATTATGTGACATCTATTTTTTCCTAATTGTTGCTAATAGACAATGCTAACGCATCAGCTAGTTCACCAAAATTTTTAACATCTCATGGCCTTCCAAGGGAAATTACAAGTAAATGCTCAATACTTATTGATGGAAGGCATGATATATCTTTTGTGGATTCGTCGCTAACGATGGACATTTTTCCAGCTTTTAATGACCTATCAATAGTAATAATTAAAAGATTAGTCAAATCAATAGATCGACAGCTTGCGAGGCAATTAAAACGCGTTGAGTGAGATTTTTATCAACTTTCATTACATACGTTTTGTTTATAATCATAATTTCGTAGAGGGATCTGAAAGTTTTGGGTTTCGTTTTTTTGAAAGTTGCACTAAAACCTATTTTGGGTTTTCCTTGATTAGAGAAATATTGCCTGACTTCAACAAATGTTTCTAATTTTTATTTATCTATAGAATAAGCATTTAATAGAGTTTTGTATATGGTGTGTAGCCAGGTCTTTTGTCACAATGTTTTCTGTTTCATTAAACGTCATAAAATCGATCTCTATAAATGCGGAAAGTATGTTATCTTCATCACCATTGTCTCTCATAATCAAGCCTGTAAACTTAGCTCTGCTTTGAAAGCTTACTTCAAAATATTTTAGGAAGAGAAGGTTTTGTTAAATTGAGCAAATTGATGTACGTTTCTACAGTATCTATTTGAGCAGCAGGAACCAGTTGGGATTTCATTTCGATGTCTTATTCTTCTAAAAAAGTAATAAACTGCGAAAACAGTAATCTCCACATAGCTTGTAGAGTGAACTTTTTCAGATGATATTGGTCCTAAAATTCCAGGTCCAATAAAAACTTCTGCAATCACGGAATCTTCAACATAAGATCCTGTTACTTTTTAAAAATTAATCGATATATGTAGGTCACCTAATTTAGGAATCAAACGCTCCCGGTATTCTGCTACCAACTATTTCAGTTCCCATCAATTTTGGGTAAAGGGACTGATCAATTAATACAACATACTTCTGCTTTAAGGTTTCAGCAAAGATCCAATGGATCTTTGGTTTCAGCAACGAAAAGAAGTCTTCTTACTACTGTGTTTAATGTAGTAATCTCATGAGCAATAAAATTTGTAGTAGTAAAATATACGTAACGGCTAAACAAGAAAAAAGAGGGATTTTATCATTAAAATTAAATTAAGTCACGTTTGCCTACCCCATAACACGCCTATGGAGCATTTATTCTTTAACAATGCATGAACTTCTATGTATTTTTTATGCTCAACAAATTGGCCATCTTGTATTTTTTCTGTATCTAGCACCGTTTTCAAGTTATACATAGTTTTTTTGAAAAAAAACTACAAACACGGCCGCCATTTTGAAAATTTCAGACTTATTTCACAAAATTCAGCTGGGCAACAGGCATATTCGTATTCAGCATCCCAAAATCCATAGGAACAGTTATGTTCTCCATTATTTCCCAAAAATGCTTCATGCTGCCAAGATATTAAATTTACAACTATAGCCGGTCTATTAGACAGAAATCACAAATTTGCTCTTTCCATACATTTTCGTAAAATCCGATTTTGAAATCATGTAGGTATACCAATTTTGATAAAAGTTTAGAGAACACTGCTTGCCGAAATATTTTTTAATATTACTCTAGCTGTATTATTAATCTATTTATTTGAAATAAAAATGGGATTATCCTTTCATGCAGTAAAGAAAAATACAGAAAATGCTTTTACAATACAAATAACTATAACACATCAAAAGAAAATCTGAAAAGCCCTCTTATTTGTTTCCGTGGCATAAGTAAACGGTACTTCACTTCCAAACGGTAAACAAAATTTGTGTCTTGAACATTAGGCCACGTAAATGTTTCTTTCGAAACTTTGTACGGTTTCAAAGATGATACTTACTTCGACCGTCTTGTTGGCATCATTGGATGAACCTGACACACTGAAGGCCTGAGCAGCAAACCGTTTTGCTTGTCTTTTCACAGAACTAACTTGCATTTCAATAATCAAAAATTCTTCTTCCTCAGTGTCATTAAATCATCTGTCAATTTACTCCAATCCGTTTGGAAGTTTTCAAATTCTGAAAATGTAGGGAGTTCGTCAAAACTCATCTTGCAATAAATTACTCTTATCGGCATTTTCAATTGAATCGTCGTTTTCATTGAAGTCGAAGTCGTTGGTTTTAGGAGCGGAATCTGAATCGGAATCTATATTGACGCTTTTTCCTGCTTGCACTCTTAAATTTTTCTTTTTCTGTGGATTTTTCTTAGGTTCGTCATTGCAATACTTACCTGTCTTAAAATATCACTCAAAGAGTTTCCCATATTTTGTGTTGATTAGTTTCAGCCTATTCTGTTGCAGTGCCTTTCGGAATTTGATCCAAAACTTTCATCCTGTCAATAGGACCACCACGTTATAAATCAGGCTTTAATTATTTCGGCAGTGTTTCTTCCATTTAGCTTAACAGTTTTTTTAAGCATAAATGGAAATCTGTCTTTTGGCACTGTTCCTCTATTGCCTTTCAGTTTCCACTCGACCAATATATCGCGCCATTGCCTTTTGATTGGCCTAAAATAGGCAACATCTATGGGCCGTGCTATGTTAGTTGAATTTTTTGTTGAAAAATAAACCGGACATCATTATCTTTACATTCAGCAATAACATGAGCAGAAAGATGCGACGATACATTGTCGCCAATTAAGGCTCGTCGTGGGTTTTGCCTCTTTATATAGTGCAAAGCTATCGTAGAAAACCATTCATTAAAAGTTTTTTATCTGTCCAACCTGAATTGTCATATCGTGTTCCTTTTGAACCTCCAGTCGTGCATCTGTCCCATAGATAAGTAGGACTATATATCCAGAATGGTGGTAAAAGAGTACCATTTCCAGTGCACGCCATCTTTATTGATGTAGAAGCTTTAGGATATAAACACAAACTGGACATCGTACCCCCCCCCCCCCCTTAAATTTAAATAATTAATTTCGGGAAAAGGGGAAGACCTGCGGGGTCGAAATTTAATTGGTAGGTGCGCCTCATGAGGGGCCACCTTTGACCGGGAGGTACCGGGGCTCTAATTAAGGGGGGAAGAGGATTTTGGTGAAAAAAAAACGTTTTTTGCGATATCTCTGCAAGGGAGCCTCGGATCGAAAATCTGAGGGGGAATTATCCCTCTTCCCCACCACCTCCCGGATACCCAAATATTTTCGAAAAAAGGGGAAAGTATTATAAAACGGAATAGGAAAAAAAACAAAAGATGTGTTCGGAAAGTTAATAAAAGTATTATAAAACCAAATAAAAAAAAATATAATAAAAAAAAGAAAAAATTGTTCGGAAAGTTAATAAAAGTATTATAAAACGAAATAAAGAAAAAAATAATAAAATAAGAAACGCGGTTTTCGGCGAAAGAAAAGTTGAAAAAAAGGGAAAAAAAATTTAAAAAAAGCCTCGAAAGCGGGGGCAAAGATGACAAAAAAGGTTAAAAAAAAACTCAATTCCTAATATCTCTGTCAGAAGTTTCACTAAATTTCCAGTCGTGTGCTTATAAAGGCGAGCCCCATAATTTTTTTCAGTAAACTGCTACGGGAAACATACGTTCCACTCCTCTACTTCAGAAACACAGTAATCCATTTTTTTTCTTAGGAAATTTTCCATATGGTACATATTTTTATTATTTTCTTAATGGGTTAGTTGTTGGCTAAATTTAGCTAATAGAGTATACTGCCAATTTTTAAGTAATGTTGGATTTGAAATATTTTTGAAATTACAGAAGGTCTGACCTGCGATTTTCAAAAGGTTCTTAAAAATTTAACTAATAGACATTGAGGTGCCTTCAGAAATGTTTGGATAAGTACCCTCAAGACTCTACGAATTTTCATTTTATTCGAAAATTTTCAACAAGCCTTTTTTGATCTTTGGCTATCACATTAAGACGATCCTTGGATAAATTGGGAAAAACAATTTTGGTGACTTTTATATTTTTGATATAGCGAAAAAGTTTAATTTATATAAAACTTTTTTTGCAAAATTTCCCGTTTTTGAAATAATAATAAAGATATAGAGCAAAAGTTAGAAACCCGTTTCGGAAATATTGTCCTCTACTTTAGAATAATACCAGTTAAAACTTGCCAGATTAGCGATTTTGTATGCTTTGCATCACATCTCTAATGAACTGGTGAATATCAATATTTTAATTATTATTCACTTAACTTTCTAATTATTTATGAAAGTAAAAAGGACACAATTGTCTCAGAACTTTAGGGGTTAAACAAAATCAGAACCTTATAACGTAGTGATTAAAAAAGTACGGCTTTAAGCTAAAAATGAATATACTTACCTACATACATCTTAAATAAATGTGTTTTATATCTCTACAGATGCTGCTAAAACCAATAACGGAATCCCCTTTCACCACAACGGATCAACTCTATAACTCTCTCAACAATTTCTCCCAATCGGAACTAATGGAGAAATTCAATTTAGCATTCTACGAAGCTCAGGCGGTCTCCAAGTCCGACATTATTGATACATTAAAGGACCTTCAAGACACAATCACAAGTCCAAAAGACACCGTAGGAACTGAAAAGGAAGAAGCTAAAACAAATGACGACTACCTGATTGACTATTTGATATCCGAGGATTCGGCCGCCAGCCCCAAGGACTGTGATATTAACTTTGACTTTAACGATTTCGTTGAAGATTTTGATCATAACGTTAGAGACTCATTTTCTGATTCCACTACTGTCGTGGAATTTGATACGGAGACCTATACCACCGAAAATTCCAAAGATTATGAGGAATGCGGTTTTGATTCCACGACACAATTCTCAAATTTTTTTGTACCCCCTCCAATATGGACAAGTTCCGAAAAAGAATACGACATTGGAGGAGACAATATCCTTGAATACGATAGGCAAACTCAGCCAAAATCGTTAGAGAAAAATGATTTCGATGACATTGATATATGCGAGGTACTATCAAATGCGTCTCTCGATATTGGTGAATGGTCATCGGAAATACAAGATTTGGATGAATCAGAAAACGGATACTCAAATCCTCTGCCACCGGTTGGAACGATCACAAAAAGCAATTTCGACTTCAACTGCTACGTTAGGAATATACCGGCGGACGATATGGGATATTTTAAACAGGTAAGGCATGTTTTTAGTGTATAGCATTTAAAACAATAGCAAATTATAACAGATTTTTAAAGAGATAAAGAAAATAACCCAAACTAACCTAAACTGGGAAGAATATACAGTGTGTCTGCTAGAATATGTACCTTTATTTTTCGATGTTTTCTTAGAAAGCTCAACTTCGTATTGCCCTTTTTTCAGCCTCAGCCTGTAAATAGAAATAAATGCTATATAGCCCTCTATTCAAGAGCTGCTTCAGTTGGTGACGCAAGCCTTGACATATCTAATTAAAAATAAAATTCAAATTATATTTTTATGTTACGAGGAGGATGCCTAAAAATATTACTTATTACACCTAATATATTTTAATTAATAATTTTTAATGCATTTTTACCTATGATCGTGATATTGAATTATATTTTTTTCCAGGCCGAATAAATTGTATAATAAGTCCAATATTTTTCCTTCGTTTTCAGGACCCAGAAAGTAAAAGTGAGTTCGGCCATTTAATAGAACCCTCAGGAATCAGGAACTGTGAACTGATTGTGAACACTTACGAAAAAGACCATAAGATTTGTCACGTATTAGAGCAAAACCATATGATCCTGCGCCAGTCGGACGCCCTACTAAATGATGATCCTTTACTAAGGTATTCTTAAAAATAATAATATAAAAGCAAGAACATAACAATACTATAAAATATAGGGAATAATTACTTATGTGTTTATTTTTGGAATACAAGGTTACTTTTAATTTTCAGTTCCAGTAACAACTTTTACACAAATCACAATCATTTGGGACCATCAGACGATCACGGATCGGACAATAAGCATGAAGAAGAGCCAATAGCATCAACGCATTACCAATGCAAATGGGAAAACTGCTATCAAAAATGCCATAGCCAAACCGGTCTGGTCAGTCATATAGAGAAATGCCATGTTGAAATTAAAAGAGGTGAGCGTCCATATTTAATAACTAAAAATTAACTCATATTCAGAAATATCTATTAACTAAAAACAGACTTGAAAATTATGAAGTGATGAAGAGCTAGGGGGATTCCCAGAAAGACCAATGCCAGCTTTTATAATGTGTTGTGTGATTTGCTTTATCAGGCCTTTCCCATGAGCTTAATTAAAAAAAAGTCCAAGAAGGAAAAACCTTCATCATCGAAATCTGGCGCATCTTAAAAAAGTTTCTGGCAGTGGCTCAACAAAATTTAGTGTAGATGATGATGTTTATGCTAAGGTTCTATTGCGGCTGCCTGATGGAGCTCTCGATGCCTTCTCAGTCTCTGCCAATGAATCTTGGTCAAAGGGTTTGTTTCTTTTCGGATCTGAATAGATATCGTTCAAAACTTTACTGGATTAAATATATTGATATCGATAATAAATTAAAAGTATAATATTTCCGCGTCCTATATTAGTTTTTACAATGATATATTATAGTATTTTACATCGAAATATAGTATAATACAATATATCATTGAATAATTGGCAACCCTGGCCATACAGTTACGCTGGGGTCATACTTTTAGATGAAAAATATTCTTTGAAGTCAGAAGAACTGACTGGCCCGGTTTTAAAATACAAAAGTTTGGTTCGGCTCGCCGATCGAACCGGGCCGGCCCATGCAGGGCACTTTGGGTTAGCTTAGTTTTATTCACTACCGAAGAAAAAGGGTGCTGAACGGGCCAAAAGAAGTTTTCACTTCAAAAAGGAACTTGTGTGATTTTCAAACCTGTTCTTTAATTAAGTAGACATTTCTTAGGTCACATAATCACAACCCTATATTTTTATTAGGGGACGAGTTTACGTGCTACTGGGAGCAATGTCCTAGAAAAACAAAGCCATTCAATGCCAGATACAAATTGCTGATTCACATGAGAGTCCACAGTGGTGAAAAACCAAACAAATGTCCGGTAAGTAATATTTATTTATATGGTGTAATATTCGACAAATTCTGCCGAAGGTAAATTAATTTTACCTACAAAGTTCTGGGCCAAATTTGTGCCCATTATTTTTAACAAGTTTGCATCATATTTGATTCTGTATGAGCAATTAAGTAATTAAATATCTGCACTCCAAAACTGTCTCTCGGGAATGCAACGACCCCACTTAGCAGTGGCGGATTTACCCTAAGGCTCCGTAGGCCCGGGCCTAGGGCGGCCAGATTTAGGGGGCCCCAATCGTGTCAAAAATAGTACATTACGTACCTATTCCAGTAAAGTAAAAAATGTATCAGATCACATGTAATTGTCGGCCGAAGCAAAGCTGAGGTCAACAAACATGTGATCTGAGGCTTTCTTATTTACTGGCCAAGGTGTGTATACTATATAAAACTTGGCAATAAAGTAATTTCATTATGTAGTCTATATGGTGGATGCTGAGAAAGGGGCGGCTGATAGCTTGGGGCCTAGGGCGGCCGAGACTGCAAATCCGCCACTGCCACTTAGCTGAAATTTGATCGAGTACCAAGCAAAACAATTTAGCACGAAACATTGAGAAACCTCTAATAAAATTCGATTTTAGGAATTAACAGATAGCTGATTAACCATTACAAAATATTTATTTAAATATAAAGCAAAAAAAAACATAAAGAATAATATAAAATATAAAATATTAGCTTTACTTTCCTCAGTGCATGGAAGCATTGACAGCTGCTTTAAATAGTATATAGGTTTTGTTAAATATACTCATCACTATTTGTATAAACTTCGTTACAAAAGTCATAAAGAAATTAAGCGAAGATGGTGCATAAAATCTTTCCTCTGTACTATTAGAGAACAGATTCTTCTCAATCAAATAAAGTTTATAATTAAAACAACTCCTGTTAGTTTAACATGCCGAACAACCCCCTGTTAAGTAAACAC